>JAOTRH010165611.1:0-12649 GCA_034768845.1 Heliamphora exappendiculata
TATATAATTTTTTTATATTTTTTTTCGATGATTTGGAAAATTACATAATAACAACCCCCAACTTGAATATTGCTCTGTCTACAGTGAATAAAAATAAGCAAGAGGGAAAGAAGTTTATCGTGTAAAGAAGCAATCTCAAAATATAAAGCCTATAATAAAAACTCATATATTCAAACAGCAGAAAGTAGAGAATATAGATAGGTAAAATAAAAGAAACTGCATTTTTATTATGGGCCAACAGTGTGGATTACATAGAAATAAAAGAAAAAAGAAAATACATAAAAAGAAGAAAAATTCCCTAAGGGCCAACTAAATGTGGGACTAAAGGGGTAACCGGGAAAAAAATCTAAAGAAAAAATAAAAGAAAGAAAAGCATTAAGGGGGAGGGTGTAAAGACCCGATCCCTTTTTATTTTGAAGATTTATTTAAAACTTGTTTTGAGACATTTGGTGGAATTGAAAAAAAGTGCCAATTTTGAGAAAGAATTAAAATTTTAATCGTGTAGTAATGGATGATGAGGACCATAGCTTTAGTAGTGAATGAGAACATCATTGTGAGATGTTTGGCTTATGTTTCAGTTCAGTTTTGATATCTTTTGTTCAAATCTTCACCTAGTGCTGACCGCTCAAGTGGTTGAGAGCCTGCTCGAGTAAACAAGTGGCAGAGAGTTTGGGCAAGTGGGGACCGCTCGAGTGGTGGGGGGTTCGCTCAAGTAGACTGTCGGCGAGCAGCTTATAAGTGTGGGTTTTGACATTTCATTTTCATTCTTTCCTCTCTCTCTAGAGCATGACTGGTGACCTAGGGTTTGGGTTTGGGTGATGTTTGGGGCCCTCCTTGCACACCTAGGATGGATTTCTTGTCGTTCTCCCGAGTGAGCATCCGTTGGAAGTTGAAGCTACGCGTTGGAAACTTCTTCAGCATTGTTCAGTTGGTGACTTGTGATGGTGGAGCTTGCTAGAACCTTGGATCTTGAGTTTTGAACGTTTAAGAGGTAGGATATAAGACTAATCTTAATCATTGTATGCATATTTGTTGTATTTTCGTTGGTTTTACTTAAAAGCATGGAGAACATATGTTTTTAAAACCCTAGGGTTGAGTTTGATGTTAAATAAGGATGGATCTTGAGCTTTTGTATGATTTGTGGTAGATATATCTTAATATTACCGTTGGAGAACAATGAACATGTGATTTTGGAAAGTTAGGGCTTGTTTTGAGTTGAAATCATGAAAATTTTGGAGTTTTCAGGTCGTTAGGTTTCAACGTTGAAATTGGATGAATTCTTAGACCATTGGGGGTTGTATTAACCTAATTATATATAAATGTTTATCGATTTCTACGATACATGAAAACCAATGGGTGTCAGGTTGGGGATTTTGCATAAATCCATTAAATTGACAAGTATAACGATGAAAGATGTTGATTGGGGGGTTTTAAGCTAATTAAAACCGGATAATGTGAACTTCATAAAATTGAGAATGTGTACCATTGTTATTAACTCTATGTGTGGGTTGGGTGTTGCCGAGAGGAACTTGGTTTAATGGTTGGACTCGTGTGTATTGTAAGGTGAATGAGTTTGATTGTGTTAGGTTGGATTCGTGCGTGAGAACATGCTTAGTTGTTATTAATCATAATAGTATGGGTTTGGCAAAAAGAACCATTTTGGGTTGGACTTGTGCGTGTGTGGTGTGATTTGATATTCTAAAAGGACCGATTTTGGGATCCAAGGATTGATTAAGTTTTGGCCCGAGTTGCTCAACGGTGAAAGATCAAAAAATTGTGCAGATTGGGTTCTCAACCCGCCGGCTAGCAACCGAGAAAAGACGTTAGTCGAGGTGGGGTATAGAATCCACCATTGCTTCGCAGGCCTCGTATGACCCAGTGGGTAGTAACGCGACATGGGTCTATACGCTCGTCCGACGTCAGCTCCTACTTTTTAAACCACGAGTTGGTGAAACACAAGAAATGTATATGTATGTGTGAGTGCGTGCGTGTGTCGTGGAGAATTGTGACATTATAGAAAAAGGAAAAACGAATACGATGAAATGAAAACTGGAAATTTGGGTTGTTGAACCCAATGGATGAAAGTGATAATGTATACATATATGTGTGTGTGCACGCATGCGTGAGTTCTAAATTTGAGGACTTGGAATAGGGTTAATGAAATGGAATTAAATGACTAAGTGATGGGTTTGTTCTGAGTAAAGAAAACTGGTTATGTGAAATTGGTTTATTTATGGAAAACGAGGCTAGTTTTTGGTAAAATTATGTGTTGCATTTTTCATAACCAGCATCGCATATCATGCATATGTTTATTGTTAGTCATTTTTCCTACGAGCCTCGGCTCATGTTGTTTAACAACATTTCAAGTGAGAGTGAAAAGAAGGCCATGGATTGAGAAGTGCGGTCTTGGGGACCATGTTGTGTTGATGGGTAGAATTACATATTCAATTGAGGAATGAGATTGTAGATGTAATTGTTATTTTGAATATTTGGGCTAATATATTTTTCGGTTGGAGTAACTCGTATTGTAAGGCCTTAAGGTTGTGATATCATATTCTACATGCATTTGAGGACGTGGGCTTGTATTTTGATTTGGATAAAATGTTATGATGTTAAAACATTGGTTTTTGAAGTTTTGAGTTGAAATGAGTTATTTCTTTATTGAATGTATGGTTTGTCAAACTATTTTTTTTCTTATCTAAAATCTTGCTCATGGGATACTAAAATGGGCTATTTTCCAGCATTTGGAAAAATTTTCAAGATTTGTAGAGTATTTATTTGGGCCTCCTTGGGTATAAAGTGGCACATTTTTGTGAAAATAGTTTGCAAATAAAATCCTTTCTTTTATCATTACTTTAGCTTTCGTGTGAGTTTTATTGTTTGAAAATCAAGGCGTTACAGATTGGTATCAGAGCTATAGGTTTGAATGCTTAGGAACCGTGGGAATGGTTGATCCATTATGTGAGAGCTTGCATTGATGTGTGACATTCTTATATTGGTGTGTTAGCATGAAATATCGTGGATATACTTGACATTTGCATGCTATGTGATACTTGAGTATAGAGGTTAGATCTTTAGGATGATGTGTCTTGCCCTTAGGCATCCAATCAACCAGTTCGGGGTTCAAGTTAGAAAGGTATTTGGTCAACATCCATTCTAGCGAGAAACCCAAATGAGTTACCCGAATTGGTGTGCCATTCCTAAAGGTTCTTCTCGGTATTTTGATATGTGTAGACGTGACGTGACTTGTTGATGATCAGTATGTTTACCTGGCTTCAGAATGTTAAGTCTTACCTGGTTGGGTTTGGTGATATCCTTATCATAGGAGTTATGCTTATGGGGCTAGGATGAGTCGTGGTTAGGATCGTAGTATGGGTTATGGGAGTGCGACCCAGTTGTCAGTGATTGTAACGAAGGTAAGCTCATGAGATGAGTATTGATCGTTTTGTTCATACTAGAACTCATTTGTAAGTTGCAGTACCTACATGAGTTGGTGGTGACCGTAGCTGGTGGCCTATTGTGTTTTTGTGTTACCAGTAGCCTTATGATTAGGCATGACAGGGTGTTAGAAACCTCTCGAAGGTTATTTGTTGTGGTTGAGTATGCGATGAGGTTTTGGGGCACGTTGAGGATTTTATACGTCATGAGCCATACTATGTCTTGAGCCATGTATTCAGGAATGGGGTATGGACGGGAACATAGTGGATGAGAGCGTAATAATCATCGGCCCAACGTCCTTTGAAATTTATGGACATAAATGATTTTCGGGGTATCGCTCGCCTGGTGGAGCGTTGTTGGCAATCTTCATGGTGTGTTGTAGCTTTGAAAGCCTGTTTAATACCTCCTATATCCTGTCCTTAGCGGAATGCTGAGCCATGTTCCTTGTTGAGATTCGATAGTTGAGTTACGGGTGCGTAAGGTCAGAGGTGTGTTTCGGTGGGTTAATAGTGAAGTCACATGTGTGTTGGTTTTGGTCACAATTGTAGCGTGCAATGAGTGTAAATCATTTGAGAATCCTATGGGAGGAAAGGCTAGTGGTTTTAGTTGTTGTCCTCATGCTCGGGGGCGGTGTTTAGTAAGAACATGGGTGTGTACTTGGATAAAGTTGAGGTGCGGGTAGATTCCAATCTTTTGTGCGTGATGACGTGGTCACCATTGGTGGCTTTCTTGTAAGAGTTAAGTGCTTGATGCTTGAAGGACCCGTGATAGATGTTGTTGGTGTAGCTGACTTGGTTGTTTTAGGATGATATGTCGGTGGGAAGAAGGTCCCTTGAGGGGACGGTGGTAATTTGTGTCCTGGCTAAAGCCTAGATGTGGTGGTGTTGCCTTACCTTTAGAGGCGAATGATAGAGTGGTACAGCTGGAGTTGGCGGGCGAGGTTCGTTTGGTTCAAGTTGTGTGTAGTCATTCTTACATTCGGGCAACATAGTGTTGGTGGCATTCGTATAGTTGTGAGAGTGATGGGTGACTCTGGGTGTAACGATCCTCCTCGAACCCTAGTATTAGTGATGGATAGTACACGAGTTCATAGAATACGGCGGAGATTCAAAACCCTAACTCGAATCGAAAATTCAAAATTCGGCCCAAAAATCCTAAAAAGGTCCAGAACACATGCAACAAAACCTTAGCACCCGAAGGGTCTCCTAACATTTTAAATGAAGTAAATATCATAAAATAATGAATTAAAAATAAAAAATCCTCATAAATAGGGTAAAATGACCGTTTTGCCCATAATACAGCAAAAAGTCATAAAAATTCACATTTTGACACATGGATACCCTAAATCAAGGATTTAAGTACAATTAAGTATCAAAGGACAAAATAACATCAAAAATGACAAAAATACCCCTTAGTGGCCGACCACCTTGGGAAGAGTGCCAAAAAGTAAATTTTTACTTTCTTCTTCGCTTAAAATGATGAGAAAGATATTAAATTAATCATTATGATGATCCAATACTTGTTGAACAAGTAATATACACAATAATATAGTGTTATAGGTCAACAAAAATAAACAAATTATTATTGAAGTTCATACACAATAAAATAAGTCAAAAAGTCATATATTGTGAAAATAGCTTAATTTGACTTAAAAGACTACATCTATTTAATCAATTACTATAAAAACTATGATAATACATGAAAATACTTTATTTCTCATAAACATACTAAAATAATAGGTCTTAGTAGAAAAAGACACAAAAAAGATATATCAAATTAACTTTTAATGTATTTTCTTGCACAATAGGGACACGAAAATAGAGAAAAATCCCTTGATTGATGGGGGATCAGATATTTGTCCCCTCAACTGATCTCTAGCTATATTTATCTTTCCGATGTTTGATTTCTAGCCCTCAAAAGTGGAAACATCTCAAATCAACTCAAGTCTCATTAATTAAATAGGAGAAAAATGTTTTTCTATGGTACTTTTTGTTCCCCCCATGTCCCATAGCCTTTGCCTATATAAAAGAAGCCAAGCACCATCTTCTATATATGATATTTTTGGCAAAATGAGGGAGAGAAATCAGAAACTCTTTGATCTTGAGTGTTAAGGTGAGATTGAGGAAGAAAAAGGTAGAAAAAGGAAGAAATGAAAGAGATTTTCGAAAGCTAAGTCTAAATCCATCATACACTCTCATTTGATCTCTCAAACAAGTAAGTAAAATCTCTAAACCTTATGTCTAATATCATTCAAAATATCCCTCAACTCATCTCTTTAAACACTTTAAAAATTGAAAATCGAAAACAAATCGAAAAGGCATCGTAGTAACAAAATAGGGGCTATTGTGTTTATGAATGATATGACATGTTGTTGTATGTTGTTATCTTTGAGTTTGATGACGTATAAGTATGCTGGAGCCTTGATGTTAAAGTCTAAAACACCAACATGCCAAGAAATGGAACAAAAACTTGACATGACATAAATAGAAGATTTGGACCCTAAGAGACTTGATTTTTGAGAACATAGATGTTTCTGCCCTGAACTTTGGAACGCCATAACTCAACGTAGAAAATTGATCTAAGCATGTTCTTTATGTCAAAATTTATTTTTTTGTGTTTTCTTCATCCAAAGTTGGTTTCAACTTATTTGCATAAGTAGAACTAGAGATATTGCAATTTTACCAAAGTGTGTTATTTTCCGATCAGTCGACACTACCGACTTTGAAACCCTAGTTCAAAGTGAGATCCGAACTTTGGTCAAAACATGAAAGTTGTAAATAACATGAATATATATCTATCCACCAAAAATGAACAGAAATTATTGAGTTTTGATTGGTCAAAAGCCCTTTTAAATTCTCTTTTGAGTTTCAGCTCTTAAGGGACACTTCTGTCAAATATTTTTGTATAGCCCAAAACCCCTATTTTTAGTGACCTATTCCAAAAATGGTCTACATGAAAATTTTAGCTAACATATTGAACTACTTTTTGCCCAAAAATCAGATCTTCAATCCTCGGGATGATACCCCAAAACCGTTTAAAATCCTCTGTCCAAAATCGGCTCTGCTGAGTTTTGGCAGCTGGCGGAATCTATTTTCTAAAATGGCCAAAAAGTCAAACTTGTACCAAACAACTACCCTTAGCTCTAAACATAAAACTTGTAGGGAACATGTTAAACTAGAACATACTCAAAAATGGGGCTCATTTTGACTTGATATGACACCCCAAAATTGAGACCAATAGAAGCATATTTTTGGTAAAATCTTGAGAAAAGTGCTAAACCATTTTTGCTTAGGATGTTTTGCTCACCCTTTTGCCTTAGATTTTGGCCTTAGTATTAAACATGAGAGTTGTAGGAAATATTTTTATCTAAATGGTGTGTAAAAATCATAACTTTATTCCAAGTCTAGATACCCCAAAACCTTGTCATCACTTTTAATTTAATACTTAATTTTTTGCCTTAAAAGTTGCTAAGCCTGATTTGAGTACCCTTTGCTATGAGACTCGCGTCTTTGTATGATGATCGGTTTGAATTAATTGATAAATGTTTCTAAGTGAATGTATGATGGTTTAGAACTCATGCTATTATGTTTGAATCATATCTTGAGAATTGTAGCTTGTGCTTCACATACTTGTACCTTATGCTTTGCGAATTGTACCATGAACCTTGCCATGCTAGTTGATGCCATAATATAAATTATTGCACTTGAGATCGATGGTACACATTATGAGCATTGTCACTTGCATCCTGGCATATTAGAGTTCATCTGTGCAAACCGTTGTTGGGATGGGCTGTATTGAGATTGTCGTTCTTGATTCTAAGTCTATGGTGTCCCTGGTTGCCATTTTTGAAAATATTTTGGTTTATACACCCTGGGTGCGTCCCTGGTTTTTGAAATGGTTTACGAATATTGTTGGGCACCATGGGTTCGTCGCTAGCTTTCTAATTTTGATAGCTTAGACTTTTGGGTTGACACCGGTGAAGGCATCACGAGTCTTAAGGTGGGACAAATCACTTGGGATGAATTCCCCTTGTACACCCTGGGTGCATCCCTCGTATTACAGATTTGGTTTATACACTCCAGTGCGTCTCCGGTGTTTGAAATGGTTTGTTGAATATTGTTGGCCAGGAGTATGATGCAGATCCCACGCCGTTGCCATGGAGTAAAACAGTTGTGGCATGACGCCCATCAATGTGGTTTCTATTCGCAACGAGGCGCGATGATGGATTTGGTGATAAAATACCCGTGAAAGTCTACTCAGGTATTTCCCGGCATGGAATTCCTGTTATAATCTGGGTGCATGTTGGGTTGGGCATCTGCATTTCATATACGACATCTCATATGCACATGTTTATTGACTTATCTGCTATCATGTCATAAATTTATCTGTCTCCTTGACTATAAACTGTACTTGGTGTTATATGGTAAGTGTTGTGGTGAATTTGGTGTTATATGGCATTCGTGCCACAGGTGAGGAGGAGTTCTTGGAGGACGTCATCCTTGAGGGAGAAGAAGAGTTGGAAGAACATGGTGAGTAAGAAAAGAACATGAATCCCGCTGATGCATTCTGAGGAGTCAAGATCTCTGCTTTTGTTCTTATATTCAGTTTTTCCCGTGCTTAGCGTAATTTTTGAAATTTCTTAGTGAAACTGTAATAGTTATGTAATTTTGAACGGTTCAAAACTCATTTATGATGTAATAACTAACGTATGTAGATATGAATGTATGGCTAGTATATCCCTACATTTGTATATATGTATGTCCCGATGTACCTAGAGGACGAGGCGCCACAGTTTGTATTAGAGCCTAGATTTAGTGAACCTTCAGACCTTGGGTTATGGGGGATCACGAGTTCTGTAGCGTAGATTCTCTGTAGAAAGTCTATATTATTAACTTATCACTTATAATTTTAACAATTTAAAATCCTTACCTTAAGTTTCTCTTTCTAGTAGGATGGCATCCAACGCCGAACCAGTTGGGCAACCTAAACCTACAGGAGAACCATAGCAGGCGCAAGACCTAAAGGATTCAGATCAAGAAGAAGACCTGAAAGAAGTGCCCGTGGAGGAACAAGAATCGATTGAAGCTGTCCCCTTAGCGTGGTTTTTCCGGGAGAGTGGTAGGGTAATGAAGAAGAAGAGGTCGAGGAAGCCGGGAAAGGCGAGGATGAGGCCAATTACGATGCAGATAGCGAAAATGAAGACGAGAATGGGGATGAAGACGAAGTACGAGCCATTGCTTTCAAGTACAAGAAGCTTAAAGCACATGCACCTGAGTCTGCTGAGGATGAGGTTGTTGATGTTGCTATTTACTTTGGTCGTTAGGACAATCGAGGGTATCGCGTGGGGGAAAGATTGTACACCAAAATTTACCCGGACAAGATGTGCTTGTGGAGGAAATCGGAGACCTTTTCCCATTTCGTAGGACCTATAAGAGTGCTTGTGAAGTATAGCAGGACACTCTACCGTTTAGATTTTTCCCCAGGGTTTATGGTCTGACTCGGAGACAACTGGCTGCGAAATGAATGCAGCTCTAGAGACCGAAGGAAGAAAGAGAAATCATCGATTCACTTGACTCGGCCATCGATTTTGCCAACTCAGAGATATACCAGGAGGTTCCAACGACGATAACAAACAAGATGAGGATGGGACCAACCAATGCTTGGCATGTCAAGGTGTTATGGCGCAGCTATAATATATACGACACAACGTGGGAACGCGAGGCGATTGTCTGATATTTCTAACCGCATCTCTTTGCTTAGGCCTTAGTGTGTAGGCGTTTGTGGCGTTGGGATTTAGAAGTTTTGAAAATATTTCAAAAATAAGGGGATTCAAAGATATTTGAAAAATATTTTAACACCTTGAAAATTAAAATTTGAAAATCCTTTTTGTTGAAAATGGAGTCGCCACTTAGTTTGTGAGAAAAACTAAGAAAAATAAAAATAGCTTACTGATTTTGAAAACGTTAACCAGAGAAAAAGGGTTCGGGGGCTAAGGTACGAATCGAAAAAGGTGTTAGGCACTCCATTCGCCCAACCATAAGGTTGGCCGCTACTAATCATCATTGGTTATTTGATAAGAATTTCTCAAATGCATGCAAATAAAGAAAATGGAGGCAAAGAGGAAACATCTAAAATCAAATATGAAAAATACATAACATATGTATACAGAATACCAAATAAAATAAGTATTAAAAGAAAAATTCTAAGTCCGACGGCATACAATTCTAACTAAAGGATACATGAAACACACCTACATGTAATATTCACGAAATTAAACTAACTATAATGATTTAAGTAGAAGAATAAAAAATATGCTAGAAAGTGTCAAAATTGCCTAAACATGATTTGCTAATAAGAAATACACTACACTACAAATTTTTTTAAAGAAAGTAACTAAATTATGCACATTGTCAAAACAAACTAAACATGATGAAAAGATACTAAAAATAAAAGATGCATGCAAATTCTATGTTTAAAAGAAAATTTACTAGCAAAGAAAACAAGAAACAAGAGTGTTATCACAAAAAAGAGTTTGAGAATTTATAAAAAAAAAAGAAAATAGAGAAAAAGTTTGTAAAAGAAAATGAAGCTAAATGAAAAGGTTAGAAAATGTTTATTTGAATTATTAAAAGAAAACTTATCTTTTCATATTTACAGTAAAAGAAAATAAAGTGAAAAGAAAATAAAAGAGAAGAAAATTACAATGAAAATTAGATTAAAAGACTTTTATTATTTTTTGGTTTAACAAAAGAAAAGAAACGGAAAATAAGGTAAACATTATAAAAAGAAAAGAAAAAGAAATGGAAAAGAAAAAAAGAAAATGAAATATTAAAAGAAAATAAAACTACGTTACAAGGCAAAGAAAATAAAGCTACATTACAAAAAACTAAGATACTAGAAAGGAAAATTACACTACTATTAAAGAAGAGAAAAAGAAAAGTAGAAAAGAAATGTTAAGCTAAATATAAAATAAAATGGAGCATTAAACTAATGTTATACGAAAAAAAAAGAAAAGAAAATAGAATGCTATTAAAAGAAAAATTAGAATAACTAAAGTAAAAATAAGAAAGTAAATACTAGAACATTAAATTAATATAAAAGGAAACGAAAAGAGAAGAAATGAAATATTAGAATTAAATGGGTGTAATATTGATAATTACAACTATTTTTATGTAAGTGCTTATATTATAACAATAACGACATTATTTAGTCGTATCGTTAAATTATATTAGCACTCATTAATGATTTAATGAAAAATAGCAACGTGCATAGTGTGGGTGTGTAACACGGATAAGTAAATAAAATAAATAATCAATGTAAGAATTGAATTTATAACACGAATTAACTAGTGTAAACTAAGCACATTACTTATAAACTAAATGAATTCTAACGATTAAAGCAATTACATAAGCAATGTAAGAAAGTAATCAAAAGAAAATAATCAAATTAATCCGATCACTTCAAAGAGGTAGAAAATTGAGTTAGAAGGACCGGGGATCCAAGCGAAATACCTAGATCGCTAAAAAATCCTCAAGTCGAGGGAATGTGCTTCAACGGGTCAAACCTCGGGTGGTGATCCAAGCAAGGCTTCAAGATGGGTATCGGAGGCTCGGATCTCGGTATTTTGGCAGGGTTTTGGCGTCGGGGCTCAGAATTGGTCGGCAACTCGGCAGAGCTTCTCTCTCAAAACCTCTCCCTCATTTTCTGTCTTGAAAACGTATCAGGGGGTCCGGTATTTATAGAATTCTTCAACCAATGAGATGCTGACACGTTCTGGGACACGTCAGGGTTTTTGAAGTTGGCGGTCGCCAGGTCATGAGTTGGCGGTCGCCACTTTTGACTAGGGTTTCCACAAGGTTCTGTTGGCGGTCACCTTACTTAGGCAGCAAGTTTCGATGGATTGACAAAATTTCATTAGTTTGAAGGTTTCGGGTTCAAATATCGAGCTTGGATCACTTCTTGAGGATCGTACCGAGACACTATTCCACCTGTTTTCATCATTGGATTCGTCTTAGATTAGGCGGGGTCAAATTGGGGTGTCTACAGTTGCCCCTGTTTGATATAACTTGTATAGCAACGCGTGATGCAAGTTATATCAAAGATCCAGAGACAACAACCATTTGACCGATCCGTCAATCTTAGGCTACAAGCATACAAGCATTCATATGATGTTGGTCGTAGTTGAATTTTTATCGAGCTGCCTACGTACTCCCTTTGCTAGGGATCAGACCAGAATGTAGTTCATGGGGCAAAATGCGAGATAAGAAAAATGATGCGTGATAAGTATGGTGTAAGTCAATGCAAGTATGTTTAGGGTCATGAGGTGGACCGACGAGTCAGTTTAGGGTCATGAAAAGGACAGAGGAGTCAGTTTAGGGTCGTGAGGAGGACTGATGAGTCAGTTTAGGGTCATGAGGAGGATCGAGGAGTCAGTTTAGGGTCATGAGGAGGACCGACGAGAAAAACATCAAACTAATAGGTCGAGTTAAGACCTTAAAAAATTGGGATGAGGTCCGGGATAGAGTTATGACTTAGATTAGATTTATCGAAAGCGAGATTAAAAGCTAAGTTACGGCTTAAAGCTAATCTTATCGGAGAGATTGGGAATTAAATTTGGGATGAGGTGTGAGATAAAAATAATTGAAAGCCAAGTTAAGGCTTAAAACTATCTTTACCAGGAGGGATAACCATGCATTAATAGGTCGAGTGAAAACTTAAAAACTCATATGCCTAGTGCACTAGGGCTTTGAGAGATTTGCCTGGCGCACCAGGGCTTGGAACATAGGATGCCTAGCACATTACGGCTTGGGAAACCTAAGATGCCTTTTGAACTTAGGACCTAGACGCATTATGGCCTAGGGTTTGAAGAAAACCTAAGACACCTTCTGTACTTAGGACCTAGACGCCTTTATAGACTAGGGTTTGAAGAAAATCTAAGACACCTTATGGACTTAGGATCTAGACACCTTATGGACTAGGGTTGGGAGAAAATCTAAGACACCATACGAATTTAAGACCTAGATGCCTTTATGGACTAGGATTTGAAGAAAACCTAAGATACCTTCTGGACTTAGGACCTAGACGCCTTATGGACTAGGGTTTGGAGAAAACCTAAGACATCTTCTGAACTTAGGACCTAGACGCCTTATGGACTAGGGTTTAAAGAAAACCTAAGACACCTTCTAGACTTAGGACCTAGACGCCTTATGGA
>JAOTRH010165622.1:0-12649 GCA_034768845.1 Heliamphora exappendiculata
CTCTCTGTGCCAGTACACTTTGTGTGTATTGAACGGGACATTTGGGGTAATTAATTTAGTACTGACTACTGGCTATACAAATTAATTCACACCCCAAGGTTATTATGAATAGTGCTTATCATTTTAATCCTGAAATAATTATTGATTTTCATATATTAAATATTCGTTGTTTTGATTCATTAGAGGGTGCAATCTTATATGGGTCCATATTCCCGATGAGTTGGATAGCAGTATTATTTATATGACAAATATTAATTATTAACGGAATCCATGTTCCAAATGATCGGGATTGACGATACCCCCCCCCCATAAGGATTCTTATAAGTTTTGACCAGGGCAAATCCTGCAAGTGGATTTAATTATCTGGCGGTCAAATAAGTTAAGCAGAAAAGCTTAAGGAATATCAAGATACCGATTAAATTAAATTGTCAGTAATTAAAACAATGATCTTGGGGTGTGAACTGTAATTCAGTATTTTATGAAAATTGTAGAAACCGCTGCGACTTTCCATAAATGCAGAAACTGCCCGTAAGTATCTTTGTTCCACTAGAAGTCTTACTCATAATTACTCTCTAGGTCCCTGCTGTGGTCCTATATATATGCGGATAGGCTAAACCAGTTAAGATTGATTTTCATATCATTCTTGATATATTATTTTTGTCTTTCAGGACTTAAAAAATATATCGGGGTTCTGCCGGTACAAGTTCTCGGAGGATCGTAGCCCACACTACGTTCGAGGATCGCATAAGGGAATACGGTAGAAGATCTGACAGGAGCTTCAACTCAGAATCAAGTCATAGTTGAAGATTAGATCTACAAGAGATATTCTTCTAAATTAACTTTGGTTGCACAGATTTTATTTTGATTGTTCTTCGTCAAAAGTTTTATCTAGAGCCCGTTTCGGCGTTTGCCCGTCTAGTTAATTTTTTATCAAAAATTGTTTTACAAAAACAATGATCTTGGCAGTATTGCCTCCAACACATAATGCTTGATTTAATACCTTTCTCAGCATTTTAAGCTAAAAAAAATAATAAGCTACTTTTTAGCACTCTTCCCAAGGTGGTCGGCCACTAAGGGGTAATTTTGTTATTTTTTATGTGATTTTGTCCTTTACTACTTAATTGTACTTAAATTCTTAATTTAGAGTATCCATGTGTCAAAATTTAAATTTTTAAGACTTTTTGCGGTACTATGGGAAAAATTGTCATTTTATCCTATTTATGAGGATTTTTTTTATTTTTAACTCATTATTTCATGATATTTACTTCATTTAGAATATTGGAAGACTCTCTGAGTGCTAAGGTTTTGTTGGCTAAGTTTTGAACCATTTTGGGGTTTTCGAGCTGAACTTAAGGTTTTCGATTCAAGTTAGGATTTTGAAACTCGTACGTGCTCTATAGCCTTGTGGACTATCCGTCACTAATATTAGGGTCCGAGCAAGGTCGTTACACTTTTGACAAGATCCTGGCAGAACTAAATATCGAGCCATGTAACTACAATAAAGCACTTCAGGATAAAGATGCAAATCTTTGGCAAAGGGCAATGAATTTAGAGATGAAATCTTTGTATTTCAATAAGGTCTAAGAACTTGTAGCATTATCCAAAGGGATAAAATTCATTGAATGCAAGTGGATCTACAAGAAGAAGAGAGGAGCAGAAGAAATGTTGAAACCTTCAAAGCAAGGCTTGTTGCTAAAGGATTTTCGTTGGTAGTCATGCTTAAGTCTATCTTGGTTCTCTTATCTATTGCTGCTCATTTTGATTACGAAATCTAGAAAATAGATGTTAAGACAGCTTTTCTTAACATAAATCATGACGAGTGTATCTATACGATACAACTAGACGTATTTATTGCAAAGGGCTAGGAACACATATTGTGTAAGCTTAATAGATCCATTTGTGGACTTAAGCAGGCATCAACGTCTTGGAACACTCGGTTTGATCAACCTATAAAGTCTTATGGTTTGATCAGAGTTTGGATGAGTCCTGTGTGTACAAGAAGCGTGACAGAAGCGTAGTGATCTTTCTAGTACTTTATGTAGACGATATCTTGCTTATTGGAAATGATGTAGGGACATTTTTTATGGTTAAAGTATGATTATCTGGACAGTTCGATATGAAGAACTTGGAAGAAGCCAGTCACATCCTTGGGATCAAGCTTGTGCGAGATCAAAAACAAAGGATGTTATATCACAAGCAAAGTATATCGATGATATCTTTACTCATTTTAGCATGCAGGATTCCAAGAATGGGTTTCTCCCTTTCAGACATGAAATCACCCTATCCAAGGATCAGTGTCTTAAGACACCTGATGAGATAGACAAGATGAAGGCGGTTCCATACGCTTCAGAAATAGGAAGCCTCATGTATGCTATGCTTTGCATTAGACCCGACATCTGATTTACCATTGGCATGGTTAGCAGATATCAGTCTAATCTAAGGTAGAAGCATTGGACTGCGGTAAAGAATATAATTAAGTACCTAGAAAGAATTAAGAATTATATGTTAGTTTACCAGGCAGACAGTCTAGTACCTTTGGGGTACACAGACTCAGATTTTCAGTCTGAAATGGATTTTTGTAAGTCTACCTCAGGATATGTGTTTACCTTAGGAGGTAGAACTATAAGTTGGAGGAGTATTAAGCAGTCCTGAATTGCTAATTCCACAATAGAGGCCAAGTACGTGGCAGCATTTGAAGCAGCCAAGGAGGCCATTTGGCTCAGGAACTTCAAATTGGATCTAGAGGTGGTCCCTTCAGTTCAGTCAGCTATTACACTTTAGAGTGACAATAGCGGAGAGGTTAAAAACTTGAAAGAGCCAAGGGTCCACAAGACAAGAAAGTACATTGAGCGTAAGTATCACTTGATACGAGAAATTGTACAAAGAGGTGATGTTGCTGTAAGTAAGATTGCATCAGGAGACAACCTTGTAGATCCTTTTACAAAGAGCTTACCGATTAATACTTTTGATAATCATGTAGAGGGCAAGGGAGTCAGATGTATGACAGCACGATTTTGAGTATAAGTAAATGATTGTCAGGGTTGGTATACTAAAAATCATGTTTTTAGTATTTAATTTATTTTAATAAAATTAATTTTTTATTTTATGAGAATCTCTATGAGCAATGTATATATATCATTTCTTTTAATGTTATGTATGGATGTCCTTTATTCTGTAGAGTATTTAATCTGGTTTGTAGAGAGCACGGCTTGCACCCAGAAGATCGAATTTTAGGTTCTTGTAGAATATAAATTTTATGTTCACAGTTTATATAAAAATTGGCATACCATCAGTACAACTGTAGCACAGAGCTTTAGTAGGCCTGTCTTGGTTACAGAGAACAGATAATAGCGTCGTCTATTATTTTGACTCTCTGTGCTAGTACACATTGTGTGTATTAAACGGAACACATTTGAGTAACTAATTTTATACTGACTATATAAATTAATTCATACCTCAATATTATTATGAATAGTGCTTATACTCTTAATCCTGAAATAATTATTAATTTGCGTATATTTAATATTCGTTGTTTTGATTCATTAAAGCGTGCAATCTTATATGGGTTTATATTCCTAATGAGTTGTTACAGGTATTATTTATATAGTGAATATTAATTATTGACGGAATTCATGTTCCGAAATATCGAGATTGACGATACCTCCTTAAGGAGGCTTAGAAGTTTTGATCAGGGACAAACCCTGCTGGTGGATTTAATTATTCGGCAGTCAAATAAGTTAAGCGGCAGGGTTTAAAAAATTTCAAGTTGCTGATTAAATTAAATTGTCAGTAATTAAATTTAATTGGCAGGTATCGAGAATTTTAACGTAAGGAGAAATGTTAAGCATTCAATAACAGGAGCTCAATGTAAGATGGTCTAGAGATTGTGGGTTAGAGTGCAATTATAGTTCTTTAGTGGTATGAACTGTAATATAGTATTTTTTGGGTCCCTAATACGTATCTGTGTTCCACTAGAAGTCTGATTTATAATTACTCCATAGGTCCCTACTGTAGCCCTATAAATATGCGGGTAGGCTGAACTAGTTTCATAACTTGTCTTCAAAACTAAAGCTGGTCAGGTTCTGCCGGTACGAGTTCTCGGAGGATTATAACCCACATTGTATTCGAGGATCGCATAAGAGGATATAGTAGAAGGTCTGACAAGAGTTTTAACTCAGAATCAAATCATAGTAGAAGTATCGACTGGTAAAAAAGTATTCTTCAAAATTAACTTTGGTTGCACGGGTTTTTATTTTGATCATTCGACGTGAAAAGTTTTATTTAGGGCCCGTTTTTGTGTTTTCCTGTCTAGTTAATTTTTTACCAAAAATCGTTGGCAAAAACAATGATCTTGGCAGTTTTTCCTCCAACAATAATAACACGTGAAGAGATGTCTTTGTGAAGAAGGAGATCTTTGATCTTTTTTCAATAAAGAGAAGGCTCAAGTGTGTGTAGGCTATGATGACAACTGCAAAGACGTGCTAATGATGAAAGCTGACGCGCCAGCGGATCACACCTCACTTGTCATGGATGCAACTAAAATGGAAAAGAGTCAGTCTTTTGAGTCTTTTATTATGCATGATGTAACAAGTGAGTTAGAGTTCGAGTCTGTTGAATCTTTCTTTGCCGAGTCGATTAATACTGAATCTGTTGGGAATGCATCTATTGGCATCCCGAGCCCTTTCTGTTTTGAGTCTCAAGATGTAACCTCTTTTGAAATCAATGAAATAAAATCAGACTTTTCTTGCTTTGTTGTGTCATAAATATTTTGTCTTGATTCTAAATATTTTAACGAATTCGAGAAGGATATCCCCCAAAAATTAAAATTTTTAATCGAAAATGAAGAAAAAATGCGAGCTAAACCTGTAACCGAAGAAACTGTTTTAATAAACCTCAATAATGAAAAAGATCCACAAATGATTCAAATTGGTTCCACACTATCTTTAGAAGAACGTGAACAACTAATCTTTTTATTAAAGGAATTTAAAGATATTTTTGCATGGTCCTACGAAGATATGCCTGGCATAGACCGCGACATTGTGCAGCACTAAATCCCTCTGTACCCCGATGCCAAACCTGTCAAGAAAAAGCTGAGAAGAATTAGACTAGATTGGGTGCTCAAGATCAAGGAAGAAGTTATAAACAGATAGACGTAGGGTTCTTCATGGTTACAGAGTACCCGAAATGGGTCGCTAATATTGTTCTAGTACCAAAGAAGGATGGAAGGATCCGAGTATGTGTCGACTTCCAAAATCTCAACAGGGTTGGTCCAAAGGATGACTTCCTTCTCTCCCATATAGACGTATTGGTAGATAACACTGCCAAAAATGTGCTCTTATCTTTTATGAATGGATTTTTAGGGTATAACCATATTCTGATGGCTATAGGAGACCGAAAAAAGACTACCTTCACAATGCCTTGGGGTACCTACTATTATAGAGTTATGCTGTTCAGACTATAGAACGCGGGAGCAACCTACCAATGGGCTGCAACCACGTTACTGCACTAAATGATACACAAGAAAGTGGAAGTATATGTGGATGACATGATCGTGAAATCCAAAACTCAGGAAGGACACGTCGCTGCACTAAGAAAATTCTTCGAACCGATCAGAAAGTACAAGATGCGCTAGAACCCTCAAAAGTGTGCCTTCGGAGTTACAGTAAAGAAGATACTCGGATTCATGATCACACAATGATGCATAGAGGTAGACCCATCAAAGATCAAGGCCATGCTTTAAATGCCTCCCTTGAAGACCGAAAAGGATGTAAGGAGTTTTTTTTGGAAAGATTCAGTTCATCAGTCAATTCATTGCCAAACTAACCACTACTTGTGAGCCTTTATTTTGATTTTTAAAGAAAGTGACCAAGTTTAAGTGGGACCAGCAGTGTCAAGACACCTTTAAAGTCGTATGAAAGTATATGTAAAACCATCCAATTTTGTCACCACTAGAACCCGACAATCCTTTGATACTATACCTATCAGTGACTGATTCAGCAATGGGATGTATACTTGCATAGGAAGACGAAGCAAGGAAGAAAGAGTTGTTTATTATTTGAGTAAAAAGATAACCGAATGCGAACGGCGGTATATATGCCTTTGGAAAAGACTTGTTGGGTGCTAGTCTAGGCATCTAGGAAGTTACGTCATTACATGTTAGCATACTGAGTTGTTCTGATCTCAAGGAAGGACCCACTCAAGGACCTCTTCGAAAAGCCAGCACTGACAGGAAAGTTAGTCAAGTGGTTACTAATGCTAACCAAGCTTGATTTGCAGTACGTCACAAGAAAATTAGTAAAAGGAAGAGCTATTGCAGAATTCTTGGCCAACCACCCTATCAATGGAGAATAAGAGCCTGAGTTTGAGTTTCCCAATGAGCAAGTGTTGAAGATCGACAAGGATTTGTGGACCCTCTTTTTCGATGGAGCCTTAAACCAATAAGGTTATGGGATAGGGATACTCCTTGTTACTCCCGATGATTCTCATATCCTTTTAGCTTTTAAGTTGAGATTTGAGGTCACTAACAATCAGGCCAAGTACAAAACTTACTTAGCTGGATTGAAAGCTGCCTTGGAACTAGGGTAAAGAAAGTTAGAGGTTATAGGAGACTCAGTTCTGGTCATATCCCAAGCAAAGGGAGAGTGGAAGATTAAAGAAGAAACGCTGGTTTAGTATCACTGAGAGCTTAAGGTAATGATTCCCTGCTTTGAAAGCATGGTGTTCACTCATGTTCTGAGATTACAAAACAAGTTCACTGATGCCTTGGCCACTCTGGCAGCGATGATAGATATACCACCCAGGATAAGGATGAGGACTTTGAAAATTCAATAAAATGATGCACCTACAATCAGCAACATCGCTATCACCCAAGAAGCCAATGACAGGCTACCATGGTACCACGACATTTGAAATTTTATCAAGAAGGGAGAATATTTGAGCCAAGCTAGTAAAAAGGACTAGAGAGCTATCAGGAGAGTAGCCACACAATTCATGATTTGTGGGCAAAAATTGTACAAAAGAGGATATTTCGGAGTCAATAAGCTTTGTGTTGACGCGGAGGAGGGACAAAAGGTGATGAGAGAAATTCACAGAGGGGTTTGCAGACCTCACATAAGTGGGATGATGCTGGCTAAAAAGATCCTGTGCCAAAAATATTTCTGGATGACCATAGAAGCAAACTGCTATTAGATCGTTCAAAAGTGCCAAAAATGCCAGATCCATGAAAACCTCATGCATGTACCACCATCTCAGCTTTATAACATGACCTCACCCTGGCCATTCTCAGTTTGGGAAATCGACGTAATATGGAAGGTTACACCCAACGCATCGAATGGGCACAAGTTTATTCTCGTGGCAATTGATTACTTCACGAAATGGGTCAAAGTTGCCTTTTACTTAGTCTTGAAAGCCTCCCAAGTAGCTAGATTCATCAAATAAAATCTCATCTGTCGGTACGGAGTTCCACATGAGATAATTTTTAACAACGATTTCCACTTTTAAGAAAAAGTTCTAGACCTCTTGGAAGAATATCAAATCATTAGCCATAAGTCTTCATCATACAGACCACAAACCAATGGAGCTGTGGAAGCTACAAATAAGAATGTGAAGAAGATCGTACAGAAAATGATAGAGGGAAGGAAGGATTGGCCAAGAAAGTTACCCTTTGCGCTTTGGGGATGCCAGACATCGATTAGAACTTCCACTACAGCAACGCCTTATGCCTTGGTCTACGAAATGGAAGCAGTTCCGCCCATAGAATTGGAAATCCAATTTCTAAGAATAATGGCTAAAAACGATATCCCCGAGTCAGAATAGCAAAGGGACATATTTGAAGAGTTGCTCATTTTTTACGAAAGGAGACTTAGAGCTTTGTTCCATGTTCAAGGATATCAGAGAAGGATAGTTCGAGCATTTAACAAAAAAGTTAAATCACGAAACTTAAAGAAAGGTGAGTTAGTCCTCAAAGAGATCAGAGCTTCGCTCATCCTTATGGATTTAGACAAAAATATCACCCATCAACTCAGACCAGCTTAAAAGATTCTACCCTTGAGGGAAAGCCCGCAAAAGGGAGAATCGACACTCGAGCGTAACCCGAGCCTCAAACTACGTTATGGCATGATTTCCTTCCTCGGGATACATAGGCAAATTTTGTTAGAAGTTGGGCCCAAACCTTTATTAGAGTTCCCCTTTGTAACCATGTTTTAAGTAGTCGATCAATACAAAAGCTTATTTTAAGTTTTTCTAAAAAAATGATTATGTTGTAAGAACAAAAATCTAAGAAGCCACCATAAACCAAAAGTGAAGAAACTTTTCATTAATTAGTTTTGCCAACAAAGTTCTTTCAAGAAGTAAAAGAGTCTCGCAAGTCCTCATCCTAAGAAACTAAAAAAGGGAGGAAATAAGAAAAATATTAAGGTACAGCAAAGAAAGATCAAGTCCTCCTTCTCTTTGCAACCGTTTCATGTCTTGCCCCGCGCTCTATCTCCGCTTTCAGCTAAGCCTTATAACTCGCAGATAACCCATTATCAAAATCCCCGCCAACTAGTATCCTTAGTCGAGAAGACCAAGCCCACTGGTACTGACCCAAGAAAGGGGCCCGGTGAGGAGAAATGTACAGATGGCTCATAATAGTCTCGAGATAAATCTGGGTATGCACAAACTGGCAAAGAATGTGATAAGGATGATAGAAGGTGGCCAACTTCAAGTCGACCAACAGGACCCCTGAATGGCTCACAGTCACAATAGTCATGAAAGATATCTTCAGCTAGAGGCATAGCCAGGAGATGTCCCCCCGGTCAGAGAACTTAGGTAATCCCGCCAAGTCGTCTCGGTGGATCACAGGCAATAAACTTGAAGACGAATAAAGGACTTCATGCTATAACTGTCAGACCTAGGCTTCTGTTGCAAATTCACCTTCTCTATCAACCAAACCTAGGAGAAACAAAAAAAAGGAGAGCTGAGTGGAAAAACCTGATAGAGTAATGAAAAGAAGAGCTAAGCGGGAAAAATAAGAGAAAATACAGAAAAAGGAGGGCCGAGTGAAAAAACTCGAGAGAAATAAGAAAATAGAGAGTTGAGAGGCTACTTGCAGCAAGAGAGCACTACCGGCAAAATAAGAGGCACCCATGGTATGGACTCCATCAAGACCGAGTAGCATCTCAGCAAAGACCAGCGAAATAGGATCCCGACCTTCGTGGATCTGATGAGCCACATCCACCAAAGAAGAGCTGACTCGCCCATCAGAAGGGCCCGAGAGAAAATGAGCTAGAAGACAGATGCAAAGAGTATGCCAGCGTTGAAGCTGGAAAGAGAAGTTTTCAAGATATCTCCGAGGCCCGAAGTAGTTCACGATCTGAGCCACATCGAGAAATTCGCCATGAGTAATAATAAAAGCCTCACGCTAGAAGTAACCACAGAGCTACATCAACCTGTCCTTAGGACTCAAGAAAGGCATAAGAACTATGACTTCTTCTCGGCCCGAGATCTCTAGAATGGCTGAAAATTCCTCCACAGTCGAACATAACTCCTTAGCACCGAAATGAAATACATGAACCTCAAGATGGTTAGTGTTGGGATACTAAAAACCATGTTTTTAGTATTTTATTTTATTTTAATAAAATTAATTTTCTATTTTATGAGAATTTTTATAAGCAATGTGTATATATCATTTCTTTAATATTATGCATGGATGTCCGATATTCTGTATAGTATTTAATCTGGTGTGTCGAGTACGGCTTGCACACAGAAGATCAGATTTTAGGTTCGTACAGAATATAAATTTTATGTTCACAGTTTAGATAGAAATGGACATACCATCGGTACAACTGTAGCACAGAGTTTTAGTATGCATGTCTTGGTTACGAGGAACAGAAAATAACATCGTCTATTGTTCTGACTCTCTGTGCTAATACACTTTGTGTGTATTGAACGGGACAAATTGAGTAATTAATTTTATACTGACTATACAAATTAATTCACACCCCAAGGTTATTATGAATAGTGCTTATCCTCTTTATCCTGAAATAATTATTGATTTACGAATATTTAATATTCATTATTTTGATTTATTAGAGGATGCGAACTTATATGAGCCTAGTTTCTCGGTGAGTTGGATAGTGGTATTATTTATATGGCGAATATTAATTATTAACGAAATTCACGTCCTGAAAGATCGGGATTGACGATACCATCTTAAGGAAGCTTATAAGTTTTGACCGGGTCAAACCATGCAGATGGATTTCATTATCCGGCAGTCAAATAAGTTAAGCAGAAGAGCTTAAAAAATATTAAGATGCTGATTAAATTAAATTGTCAGTAATTAAATTTAATTGGCGGGTATCAAAAATCTTAATATAGGGAGAAATGGTAAGCATTTAATAGCATGAGCTCAATGCAATAAGGTCTTGAGATTATGAGTCAGAGTGCAATTATAGTTCTTTAGTGGTGTGAACTATAGTTCAGTGATTTATGAAAATTGTAGAAATCGCTGCGTCTTTCCATAATTGCAAAAACCGCTGGTGGGTGTCTGTGTTCCACTGAAAGTCTTACTCATAATTACTCTCAGGTCCCTGCTGTAGCCCTATATATATATATATGCGGGTAGGCTGAACCAATTTTATGATATATCATAATTTGTCTTTTAAAGACTAAATATATCTGGGTTTTGCCCGTACAAGTTCTGATAGTTCGAAGCCCACACTACGTTCGAGGATCGCGTAAGGGATTACAGTAAAAGATCTAATAGGAGCTTCAACTCGAAATCAAATCGTAGTTGAAGAATTGATCGACAAAAGGTATTATTCTAAATTAACTTTGGTTGCACGGGTTTTATTTTAATCGTTTGACGTTAAAAGTTTTATCTGGAACCCGTTTCGGCGTTTGCCCGTCGAGTTAAATTTTTTCATTAATCGTTTGCAAAAACAAAGATCTTGACAATCTTGCCTCCAACAATTAGTATCAGAGTCGTTTTGTTTCTTGTTTACGATTATCGGGGTCAGATAATTTTAGAACTGTTGCTAACTTTGTTTTGTAAGCATTCTAAATTTCGATTTTATGATCATCATTTATTTTTTCATGTTTGATTAAATGCTTTGAATGAATGATGATTTAATTTAATAATTTTTTTAACCACGAGGGTTGATCGTGTTAAATTGATTGTGAACTCTACGGAGACATAGGATCAATGTAAAATGTAAAATTTGTTGTTTTTTGATTTCTAGTTTTTTTATTTTATGTAATAATATATATATATATATATATATATATAAAGAACAATCGAAGAACGGCAGCCGTTCTTCAAACAGTTATTTTTTTGGATTAAATAAAAAAAGGAAGAAGAACACAAGTGGTTGACTGCTGTTTTGAAAAAGAAGCTGCCAAACGCTGCCTAACGCTGCAGCAAACTGAGGCGCAATTCCATGACAGTGCTGTAGCAACTCTGAAGCAGTTTTTAATTCCAAAAGGTGCAGCAATTCTAGAGCACCGTAGCAGTAGTTTATTCAAACAAACAGCGGCGGTTTTCCAAACAGTGCAAGGGACGTTGTTTTTTAATCAAAACAGTGTTGCGGTTTTTTCAGTGGGCGTCAAACAGTGCCTGTTTCCACTCCAACGCAACAAGAAGGATCCAAACGATGCCTTAAGGCAGCGGTGTTATTCCCAAGCAGGCTTCAGTGATCCAAGCAACAGCAGTGTCAAACAGGGCGCAATTCCAGGTGGCTTTTTGATTGAAAAAGCAAACCAAATGCAAGTGGTTTTCCAATGGCGCAAGCACAGCAGCAGCTTTCAGTTTAAGAAGAAGCGGTTTCAAGCGGCGCCAAGCACAACGCCGGTTATCCAACTGAAGCAAAGAGTCCCAGGCTGTTTGGCAATTTTAAATTTTTGGTTGGCTGTGTTTCTTTTTTTTAAGCAAAACACTCAAAAGGTTTTCATCCAAACACAGCAATGTTTATCCAAACAAAACAGTTGATTTAGAAATGGATTCTTGAAGATTATTCTTTTATACAGGAGACTGAAACTCTTTAGAGTTTTAGATGGATCATAAAATCGGAATATTTTTTTTATATATCTTGCATTTAATTTTTTTATTAACCGCGTGAATGATATTTATTTATTTTATTTATCCAGTTAATTAAATTAATTTGAATATTCAGTTTTAATTAAAATATTTTGTAATAAAAAATAAAATTAAGTTTTTTTAAATTAATTCTGAATTTTGAATTAATTAAATACAAAATATTTAATCGAAATAAATTATTATTTTTTAAAAAATATGAAATGAAAAATAAAATAAATAAATGCCTTTAATCACTACCTTAGCTGAAAAGCTAAAGGAAAAACTATGTATTTATTAAATTTTATTTGTTACGCATTTAAACACGAAAAGATGGTTTGATAAATCAGAATCTTTGGAATCGTGTATACAGAAAAATGTTTGATTCTTTCAGATCGTGTGACTTTCAAAATTAATTTTAATTAAACAAATTTTTATAACTCTAAAAAATATTTTAAAAATCTAAGTGGGAGAGAAAATTTATTTACAGATAAATCCCACGGTCTCCATCACCAGTTTGTAAGCGATGCAATTAAACCCTGCGTGTTGGCAGTAAGGCCTTCCTCTCCATCGGACAGATTAATTGCGGTATCGCCAGTA
>JAOTRH010165633.1:0-12648 GCA_034768845.1 Heliamphora exappendiculata
TTCGAATCAACGAATGTGACAAATGTGTATATGTCAAAGACACTGATGAAGGTTATGTCATCCTATGTCTCTACGTTTATGACATGCTCATTGTGGGAAGTAATGACAAGGTTATCTAGTCCACTAAAGATATCTTGAATTCAAAGTTTGACACGAAGGATATGGGTCTCGCTAATGTGATTCTGGGTGTCCACTTCACCAAAACTTTGGACGGCCTTACGTTGTCTCAAACTCATTATGTTGATAAGATTATGAGAAAATTCAACAATTCTGACACTAAAGTCGCCAAGACCCGGTGGACATGAGTATCCATTTATCCAAGAATGTGGGAGAAAATATCTCCCAATTGAAATATTCTCAGGTCATCGGGAGTCTAATGTACTTGATGAGTTGTACAAGGCCTAACATAGCTTACTTAGTAAGTAGACTGAGCCGATATACAAGTAATCCAGGACATGATCATTGAAAAGCGATAGTTAGATTGCTACGCTATTTGAGATATACTCGTGATATGGGACTGCACTATACCAGATATCCAGTAGTATTAGAAGGGTACTATGATGCAAACTGGATATCGAACACGAAAAACTCAAAATCTATAAGTGGATATGTATTTCTACTTAGTGGTGCAGTGGTATCTTGTAAATCTTTCAAACAAACGTGTATAGCACGTTCTACTATAGAATCAGAATTTATTGCTTTAGATAAAACAACTGAAGAAGCTGAATAGCTACGGTAATTTCTTGAAGATGTTTCAAGATAACCTAGACCTGTGCCAGCTATGTGTATCCATTGCGATAGTCAATCGATAATAGGTAGGGCACAAAGCCATATGTATAATGATAAATCTAGACATATACGTCGTAGACATATTACCATTAAAAAATTACTCTTAAGTGGTTGTCACAATTAACTATGTAAAGTCAAAGAACAATATTGCGGATCCGCTAACCAAAGGGTTAACCAGAGAGTTAGTTGAAAAGCATCGATGGGAATGGGATTAAAGCCTGTAACATAAAAATGTATCGTGAAGAAAAACTCAACCTAGCTGACTGGAGATCCCAAGATCTATGTTCAATGGGACAACCTAATTGCGTTTACCTAAGATAATCACCGTGGAGTTTGTGAACTCTTACCTATTCCTATGATGCAGCGATGATTTAGGAGGTTAAGCTATGATGCAGCGGTGATTTAGGAGGTTAAGCATTAGCTTTTAATGACTTTCACTGGTGAGCTAGGTTGGTATAGAAAAATACCATTGAATAAAAGTCACATATGTGAGTATGAAGTGGGGCCGCTTCTTTGAGAATTTGACAAGGCAAAATTCTCGAGAAAATACTTGCAGAACCAGGAAGAGTGCTTCATGGCTAAAACGAACACAACCATGAGAACGAAAACATCGTTGTGAAAGTTGTTGTGTGAAGCCTATTGTCTCGGTTTACTGCTAAGACGACACAATTCAAGGCCGAGCCGCCCACTTGTTTGCCGGTAAATCCGATAGGTTCTCACATAGGAAGGTTCAAGGCTAACCGTTACCTATCCTATGCAGGGACTTTCATTTGTCTATCTCTCTTGTAGTCAGCTTTGTAATCTAGGTTTGTACTCCCGCTAATTTCATTCATGGGGGGGATTGTTGGAATTTCTAAATTCAATTGGCTTTAATTTCTTAATTCAATTAGCAATTGAATTGGCCATTCAATTGGCAATTGAATTCAGGCTATTCATTTGAATTCAATACCAGAATTTAATTAACAATTGAATTGGCTATTCAATTGTCAATTCAATTCTGATGTAATCCTCCATGAAAAAAATTCTATATAAAGGCTCTTACAGTATTCTGGATACACATAGAGAATAGAAGGTAATTGAGGAGATACAGAATACAGTGAGAGGAGAAAGAGATATACAAATCCTGATAGTCTGTCGTGAGAGAGAGAAAGACAGACGAAGTGCGTTCGTATAGCCAATCCTTGGTGGTGTTCCAACGTTCGGGTCAACCGTTTTATCCTGTGAGAGTAACGCCAATGGAAAACCTACAACACCTTCGGTAGGCGGTGAATCATTCTTAAGAAAACTGCGTTTGCAGGACTCGGTTTGCATAGTCTGTTCATGTTATTTCTACAATTTTATTTTTCGTAAATTCTGTTTACTGTAATCTTTGAAATTTAATAAAAATGTATTTTTTAGATCACCGAGCATGTATCTTGTAGCGTGATATTTCTTTCAAAAAAAACTAAAAACAGGAAAAGACATAACTAAAAAATGAACTTATAAAGAGAGACAAAAAACTTGAAGCAGATTGAGGTTAGTATTGAACATCATGTCTTTAATATAGATTCGTCTCCCATAAAAGTGTTAATGGGCTTCACGAATATCTATTTCCCAAGAAACAATGATCAAAATCCAAAGAAAAAACACTGCAATATTCGGTTACAACAAATGACCTAAGGCTTCGTTCATTTAACAGAAAAAGAAAGGAAAAGGAAAAAAAAATAACTATTTTATTTTTCTGCATGTGTGTTCAGTTGATGCAAGAAATTAAAATACGAGTATCAGGAAAACACTTGTTTGACGAAAAGTATTTTTCCATAAAATAAATCCTATAAACGTGTAAGATTATGCATTACGGAAAGTTAAAAACTAAATTTTCTATTAATTTTCTTGTAAACTAAACATGTAACAGAAACTAATTTCTTTTATATTTTTCTTTTTCTTTCTTTTCCTTCCTTCACTTTTGCATTCTTTTCCTTCACTTTTTCCAACAAATGAACAGAGCTTAAGTGTTTGCACTATCAGATTCTTTATATTGCAGACAAGAGGAATGCATAAATAAAGAGAATTGGGTACCAAAATGATACAACGGATAAGGTGTTATATATAGCTATATAGGTACGCAAAAGAAATAAGAAATGGATTGCCAAATGATGCAGTAGACATGCAAATATATAGCTTTGCAAGTGACTATTCGGAGTAGTCTATGCACCTATTCAGTTGAAATGAACAGGTTCAAATCGATTAAGTTCAAACGAATAGGTTCAAACCTGTTTGGATAAAAAAAAAGTGTTAGGTTAACAGAAATAAAATTGAGTTTTAAATTTAAAATTTGAATATTTAGTTCATGCCCGAGCTTGAGTTCGAACCCAAACTAGGCTGGCAAAATGGACGAGCGGGCAAGTAGGCGGCGACGGCGCACGCGCGTGTTTTTATTCAAGCTCAAACGCACACTTAGGTTTGTTTTCCCTATCCACAAAATTAAGTACTTCTAAGGGATCATTTTTTCACTCCAAGCTCGCGCTTATATATATTCACTAAATTTCTCTTAAACTTCTAATGTGGGATAAAACATGCCTTCTTCTATTAAACCCATTAAGTCTATGTTCAAATAGTACTTTTAAATATTAATTTATCATTCAACTCTTAATAAAATTTTAACACATAAAAATACATCGTTAATCTCTTCGAAAAGAAAAACGCGTAGCAACTCAAATCCATCTTAAAAGACATATAGATCCCACACTTATTTTGACCCAAAATTTGTCAAAAATTATTATTTTTAAATCCGTTTATAGCATTGCAAACATTGCCAATGGCTAGCTAAATAAAATTTACTAGCCAAATTAATGAAATACAAAACAGCTAATACAATAAAGAGCCTGTTAAAGTGTATATATATATATATATATATAAACAAAAAGAAGTTTATTCCCAGACCAAAAAATGTAACTTTTTTTTTGTATGAAATGGCACTAATGTTCTTAATAAAAAGGTAAAATCTTATTTCAGAACAATATAAAAAACTAAAACTATTTCAAACAATTTATATTTCTCTTCCTCTCTTTTCAGAAAAAAAAAACTTAAAACTTCTAAATTATTCCAAATGGGCCGTTATTCTCCTAGCTATCGACCACCAAAGAAATCTCCTCCAAGTACAAATGATTTAAATGTCTCTTTCATATATTCAATGACAGTCCTGTTAACTATTGCTTATTGAACGTTGAATAATAATAATAAGAGTTAAACTTTGAGCAGTCAAAATTTAAACTCTGAGTAGTCAAAATTAAATTCTTATCTATCATTATTTATCATTCACTAGCCATAATTAACATTTTTCATTCAATGAATATTTGATAAGTTGATGAATTAGATTACACAGATATCAAGAGAAAAGACAAATTAAAGAAAAAAAAAAGAAGAAGAAGAAGAAGAAAAAATTGCACCTCGGTTAGAAGATTTTTGACTAACATTCCCAACCCAAATATGATTTAAGAAGGTCAAAAAATAAATTTGTTTACTTATTTAATAAGGCTTATAAATAATATCTAAATACCATTTTATTTATTAAAATTGTAGTTTACTGGTATGCTGGAAAAAATCTATGCTTTTTTATATAATATTATGCGGAGCTATACAGAATCTTGAATTTAATACATCTTAAGAAAAAAATTAAACATTATGAACGTATCTTTGGCGGCTATTAGTATTTGATTAACTGATCAAATAAAAAATTTTACTTGAAATTTTTAATTCTTGGCTCATATTCATCTCTTTGTCTCTAACTTTCCGGAATAATCATATACTATAATTGATAGAAAAATTAATATCTGTAAGGATTAGTTATTCTATCTTTTATAGAGGAGAAGAGAGAGTCCATAAGATAACTTTTAGAATAATTCCTATCCATTAACAATTTTCTTCTTAGCTTAAAAGAGTTCTTTTTCAACTTAAATTCTATTAGATGAACCATATCCGTAATTAGCTTATCAATAATCTGTAAAATTCAAATGTAATTAAAATATGTAAAAATTGTGAGGCTAATGGGCCACCAAAAAGCCCACGGGTTTAACATTCTCCCACTTGATTCATTAAGCCGACTGTGATGCAAAGTGTGTTTTATTTACTAAAATATGTATTTAATTATTTTATTTTGATTCCTTGAAATCCACACATAAAACTATGATACGTGATTACGAATTTTCAAAAAAATAGCTAATAGGTTCATATTAATCAGAAACTATAATACTGTGATTAATTCAGACCACCAATGTGAGTCATAGTGGTTATGTAGCATCTATATCGTATTTCCTTCTATGTACCACACCATTGATAATCATCACTAACCCAGTCCATAATAGAGAAATATAAATATAGGTTACATAGCCTAAAGCGATCCCTATTATTTGTCTTGTCAAGACTTTCCTACTTAACAATCATCTAACATAATATGTACACATATAACTGAATACAGGAAAAAGTAAAAATATATTTTTATTGCACAAAATATAGTGTCAAGTACAAGAAAATACCTAAATAAAATTTTAATCGTGCTTATTACATATTACTCATAAGACCCATCATAATGACATGCTCTTTGTAAAGTTTAAGTGACAATTCCTTTGTTAATGGGTCTGCAATCATAAGGATGGAGCTCAAGTTCTCGATTGACACTTGTTATTTCTGGACTCTTTATCTAAGGACTAAGTAATTTACCTTTATATGTTTTGAACTACTAGAGTGCTTTCTATTCTTAGAGAAAAACACTGCTGCAGAGTTATCACAATATATTTTCTGTGGCTTGGCAATTGAGTCGATAACACCAAGCCCAGAGATAAAATTCTGCAACCATAAAGCATGACTTGTGGCCTCAAAGCATGTCACAAACTCGACCTCCATCATAAATGAAGTAATAATGGATTGTTTCACACTCTTCCATGAGATTGCCCCACTAGCTAATAGAAAGATAAAACCTGATGAAGACTTTCTACTATCGGACAACCAGCAAAATCTTAATTCGAATACCCAATCATGTCTAAATGATCTGATCTTCTGTAAGTAAGCATATAGTACTTTGTTTTCTAAAGATATCTCATCACTTTCTTCACTGCTTTCCAATATTCAATGCAAGGGTTGCTTTGGTACCGACCCAACATGCCAATTACAAAACTAATATCTGGCCTAGTATAGGTCTGAGTGTACATCAAGCTCCCCATTCCTGATGCATAAGGAATTCCATTCATCTGCTTCCTTTCTAAGTTATTCTTTGGACATTGACTTTCATTCAATTTATTACCCTTTGCAATGGGTGCATTACTGGATGAACAAAACTGCATATTAAATCTCTCTAAAACATGATCAATATAACATTTCTAAGACAATCCTAGCAACCCTCGAGATCGATATGTAAAGATCTCTATACCAATAGCATAAGTTGCCTCACCCATATCGACTACTTTAAAGTTTTTAGCGAAATAATCTTTAGTTTCATATAGTAAACCAAATTCATTACTAGTTAGCAAAATATCATCCACATATAGAACTCAAATTATAAACTTACTCTCACTAATCTTCAGATATATACATTAATTAACAACATTTTTCTTAAATCCAAAGGAGGTAATGGTATCATTAAACCTTAAGTACCATTGCCAAAAAGCTTGTTTAAGACTATATGTAGATTTCTTTAATTTACAAGCTAAATGTTCTTTTCCTTTCTTTGCGAATCCTTCAGACTATTCCATATAAATTTTCTCATCCAAACTCTCATTTAGAAAAGCTATTTTCACATCTATTTGATGTAGCTCTAAGTCATAATGAGCTACAAGAGCCATGATGATTCTAAGAGAATCTTTCTTTGACACTGGAGAGAAGGTCTCTTGTAATTAATGCTTTCTTTCTGAGTGAAACCTTTGACCACTAGTTTGGGTTTAAATAGTTTGATATTGCCTTTTACGTCGTGCTTGGTCTTTAAGATCCATTTACACCCGACTTTCTTACTATTATTTGGCAATTTGACGAGATCCCAAATATCATTCTGGTTCATTGATTTCAGCTATTCATTCATAGCATCGATCTATTTAACAAAATCATCACTATTCATGGCTTATGAAAATGAAATCGAATCTTTCTTAATCCCAATGTCAAAATTAAATTCATGTAGATACACCACATAATCATCTGAGATGGCAGGTCTTCTTTCCCTCTCAGATTTTTTCAAAGCTGCCGAATGTGGTGGTTCTACAACATATTCAATGGCGATATCCTCATGGAGTGGTAAATTATTTTTTATATGTTGTTCATTCTCCTCAATATGCCGAGGAATCTGAGGAGCAATAATTTCTCAATGTGGAAAGGTGGTTGGGATGTTCGCTCTTATTTCATCGAGATTTACCTTTTTTGATTTTTCACTCCCACTAATTTTGCCATTCTCTAGGAATCTGGCATTATTGATTTCAACTATCCTCATATTGTGATTAGGACAATAAAATTTGTATCCTATAGACTTGTCTAGATAACCAATAAAAATTTCCAGATAATGTTCTAGAGTCTAACTTTCTTTCATGTGAGTTATAGATTCTAGCATCTGCTGGACAATCCAAAACATGTAAATGTCTCAAACTAGATTTCTAACCAGTCCACAACTCGAAAGGAGTAGTTGGGACAACCTTATTAGGAACCTTATTTAAGACATACATAGCGGTCTTTAATACTTCACCTCACAATAAAATAGGTACATTTGATGAACTCGTCATACATCTAACCATGCAAGGATATCGAGGATCGACTATTCGAACACCAAGATCCGAACTTGAATCAAGTCAAAATTTAGAGAGAAGATAGAGTATAAGGGTGATCTTACAAGATAGAAGGGAGAAAGCTTACATAACAAGCTTTGGCTCAAAGCCCAATACATGGGCTGTCTTATAAATATCTTATGCCATGCTATCTGCTCGAGCGAACAGAGGCCCGCTTAAGCAGTCCCCCACTGATTCAACTCTCTGCCACCATCCCGTTTGAGCGAACAGAGACCCGTTCAAGCGATCATTGCTGGGTGAAAACCCGAACAAAAGATGCATGACCAAGCCCACACATGCATAACACAAAAAATATGATATTCAATAACGATTAAAGCGCTAACCAACACATCGAATAAACATAACAAAAATAAAATGGAATTGCGTCTCATAAATATTTTATCACCTTTATAGATGATTACTCACGTTATGGATATGTGTATCTAATTCATGAAAAATCTCAAATCGCTGACATTCTCGAGGTGTACATTATTGAGGTTGAGTGACACTATAGAAAGGTTAAAATAGTAACGTCAGATAGAGGTGGTGAATATTTTGGTAGATATAATGAGTTGGGCCAAAATCCTGGCCTATTTGCAAAATTTTTAAAAAAGCGAGGCATTCATGCTTAATACACGATGCCTGGTACGCCACAACAGAATGGAGTTGCTGAAAGGTGTAATCATACACTTATAGATCTCATTAGAGCCAGTCCTCATCACCATGTATTGATGTGGCAGTTAGTCCAATATTTTTACAACGAGTTAACACCTCAACACTGCCGATTTGTTGATGCCTCTTGAGGTGGTACCTTTATGTTGAAAAATGAGAATGAGGCTTGAAAACTTTTTAAGAGTTTGAGTAAAAACTCCCAACATCAATCCTCAGCATCCAGTACTGGCAGATCCATTGCCTCATCCTTTTAGAAAACCCGAGGCATTTACGAGGTCACTCAACCTCACGATCTATCCAAACAAGTGGCATCACTAACCCAAAAGTTGGACCAGCTCCTATCTGGTGGCCTTAATTCTGTACCTTCTGCCCCACCTGCTGCCTTTCAGGACGCATGTGCATTGTGTGCCATCCTAGCCCACTTTGTCACTGATTGTCCAGTCGCTACCCAATACCCCGAATTCGTGCAAGGATAAGTTAATGCGGCATAAGATTTCTCCCAATCGGGTAATGACCCATTCTCGAACACATATAACCTGGGATGGAGAAAGCATCCTAATTTCTCTTAGCGGTAGCAACCCAATTTGGGTAATTTGTCAACACCACTGCTTAGGCTTGCATATCCCAAAACTTATAATCCTCCGGCATATGCACCTCCGTTCCACAACTATCCCCCTGGCCCTTCCTCAAAACTCAGCTTTTGAAGAGCAAGTATTGCAAGCCCTGCAAGGACTAGAGGCAAACACTCAGCTTATGCACTCACACTCTTAGTCCATTGTCAAACTAGAGACCCACGTTAGGTAGCTAGCCGCTGCCCTCATTCGTCGAGAGAAAGGAAAATTACCAAGTCAGTCGATGAGTAATCCTTAGGGTCAGTATGTAGTCGAGAATTGATAAGTTGAGAATACCCACCGTGAGCAAGTAAATGCAGTGTTGACCTTCAGGAATGGACGGGAAGTAAAGACCCGTCTTGAAAAGTTAGTAGCACCTGCACTCCCTAGAGGCCCGGAGCCGTCTGATGGCTCCAACATCGACCCACTTATTATTCCCTCTACATCCCCAACATCTACTATTGTACCTGTCCCTTCTCCCTTTTCTCTTTTGACCTCACTAATAGCCCCTCTAGAACTTAGAGTGCCCTTTCCATCTCGTCTTAACTCATATTTTCCTTTTCTAAAGAAGGGAGCAACCATGAAAAATATTATGGAGGTGTTTAAGCAAGTTAAGGTCAACCTCCCTCTTCTAGATGCTATAAAGCAAGTCCCGTTCTATGCCAAGTTTCTTAAGGACCTTTGTGCCAAAAAATGCAAGGATCGAACACATATCCCTAAAAAAAATTATCTTATTAAGCAACTGAGGTCCATTCTCATGCACAACACTCCCCCTAAGCTCAAGGACCTTGGTGCTCTTACCATCTCGTAAGTCATTGGAAATCATTCAATTGATAGAGCATTCCTTGATTTGGGGGCTAGTTTCAATATACTCCCTTACTTAGTATATGAAGAATTTGGTTTGGGAGATTTGAAGCCCACGCCAATCACCCTTCAGTTGGCCGATAGATCTGTCAAGATGCCACGGGACATAATCGAGGACGTCTTTGTCAAGGTTGATAGGTTCTTGTTCCCAGTCGACTTTGTCGCCCTTGATATGGAGCCGGTACATAACCCTAAGAAACAAATTTCTCTCATCTTGGGTCGACCCTTTTTGGCTACGATCGATGCCTGTATTAATTGTAGGACTGGAATAATAGATGTATCCTTTGGGAACATGCACATGAAATTAAATATATTTAACACCTATCACTAGCTCTCGAACAAGGAAGATTGCTCTTTAACAGACATAATTGAAACCCTAACTATTGAGACACCTCTCCATAACCTACCTCGGGAACTTGTAGGAGCTGAGTTGTGTAAGATAACACCTCACAAAAACATTCCTCTTTGGAATGCTGAATTTGAGCCACCACACTTTTTTTCTTGTGCAACACTTCTTCTCACTTGCGGTTTATCACTGAACACTACATAGTAGCCATCATCAATTACTCTTCAGTCTACACTTGTAGGACCAGCAGCCACCCTTCTAGCTACAGAAAAAGGTTAAAGTTTTACCTTATCATCACGTCTGGATGAAAGACGTTAAATTTAGCCCTTCTGAGAGGGAATTCGGGATTTTTTAATTTTTTTAAGCGTTAAAAAAACTAAAAAAAAATAAATCAAAAAAAATTCTTTTCATTGTCCTGTGAATATTAGTCCTTATGTTCTTAATTGCTTTGATATTTTTTGTGGATACTTGGCATTAACAATTTTTAGGATAAGCATTTTTTTTCAAACTTTTCAGGTCAGGTGAAATCTTAAACCCTTTTATTTTTGTATTCTATGTCTGTTTTCATCCAATAAGGACATTGGATAATTTAAGTTTGGGGTAAGTGTTTCACTTTATCAGTTTAGTTTTTATTTTTTTAAAAAAAATTGTGTTTTTGAGAAATTTAATTTAAAATCATGAATCTTGTACCCTGGATAAATTAAGGCTTGTGATTTTTGAGTTGCTAAAATTTTTATGAAAAATAGACTATAGACTTGTACACTCAGTTTTTATGCACTGCACACTTAACTGCTTAATTGATTTTCATGCTAATGAATGTTGATAGTAAGAACAACTTGAAAAACAAAAGGTGGAGACTTAACCCTTATTGAGTTTTTGATACTAGTTTCCTTTTTAAAGAAATTTTTCTAAATTTAATCATATTACATTTTGTTTTAGCATGCATTAGTTGTTGATTAATCTCGTTATTCATTTATTTTCGCTAAGAGTTGAAAACATTATTATAATGCTCATTTTAAATTTTCTAAAAATAAGGACCATGCAAAGGATTATGTCAAACTTGAAAAAAAAATTAGGCCATGTTTATATTTTTAATTCTGTTCGTATTTTTTCTATTTAATTGATCCTAGTCCCCCTTTTTGTTTTCCTATTATATATGAAAATGTCATGTGAACAGGTTAAGTGACTATATAAGTATAATAAAGTCTATAATAAAAAAGGATGGAAAAGTTTGTAAAAAAAAAGAGAGAAAAAAAGAGAGAATGATGAATTAAAAACTGAATGAAAAGAAAAAGAAAAGAAAAGAAAGGACAATTGAGTTGAGAAAAAAAGAGATTATTGAGTAAATAGCAAAATATAGAATTCTGTGGAGTATAAAATCAAAAATTAACTTTAGAAATGGTAAATGTGAGCAATAATTGAAGAAAAATTGAGAATTGAGTAATATTTATCAATTAGCCTGTTTTAGGACATTCTATGCACTCAACCCTAGCCCAAATATATATTTTTCTACCTAATGCTGCAATAAAAAATAAAGACCTATTTGATCCCAATAATGACATGCTTTAATATGTGAAAATAATTAATTAAAAATGACAAATGAAGCACTTCATATATTCTCAATAATTAGCATTATAATCATGAGATTAAGAGTTATCCTTTGAATAAAGCATCTTTTCGTGTCAAAATTATGCAGAATATATTTGATTTAATTAACATAAATTCTGCTACATACCACGAGTGCACATATACATAAATATATTTTTGAGTGTTTAATTGTGAGTGATACCAAGTGAGAATTGAAGTCGAGACAGTTTTGACAAAAGTTCAAAACTTAAATGTTTAGAAGTATGATACCGAGGCACGTAACTGAGTCTTTATACACACTGAGTCTAAATATGTAAGAAGTTGATTATAAGGATGTCAATAACTAAAAAGTTGTACAAATTGATTGTTGGGGTTATGAAATTCAAATTTTTACTTAAAATTTTCAAAATACGCGTGTTTGATGTTTATGGGTATCATCTCTGGAAACCCTCACGACATTATAACTCGTCCACTATAGATAACCTAGGGGTTTAAAGGCTTGTTACGCATGCTAAGTGCAATCGTGTATCCTACAAAAATATATTGTAGTTAGATTAGTTTAATTATTTTTTATTTTTGCTTTAGTCGAAGACTAGCAAAGTGTAACTTAGGGGGTGCGATCGGTATGTAAAAGTACCAATCAAATCCTGCAAAGTATACTTTGCTAAGTTTCACTTATGTGCTTATTAATATATTTTAGTAGTGTTTTAGTATTAGCATCAAAAGAAGCAAGATGGTGAAAAAATATTCTAAAATAGATCAAAAGCCGTAAAAGATCAATAATTCCAAAGCAGAAGCCAAATAATCAAAATAACGTTGTTTCGGTTACCTTTCAGGACCCAAAAACCTGCCACCATGATTGGTAGTAGCTCAAAGTTCAAGAAATTTGGTAAAAAGGTTCAATGGTGAAGATGTTCGAATTTTGTGAATTCATTGGCCATTGAATTCCAGAATTCAATAGCAGAATTCAATTGCAATTGAATTAGCCATTCAATTGGCA
>JAOTRH010165644.1:0-12648 GCA_034768845.1 Heliamphora exappendiculata
AAAATAATATACTAATTCCCATTATATAACTGAAAAACATAAATCACAAAAATAAGTAAATAATATACAATCATATAGTTTAATAATGAAACAAAAAAAGATACAATATGATAATGAATATATATTCAATTGAGGTTGGGAGCTTTAATTTTCTCACTTAACTCAATCTACTTATCCACTTAAATCGCGAAGTTGTCTGAATTGGTGCGAATTAGTGAGTTAAAGTGAACGGATGAGTTGTTTGCACAACCCGTAATATTTGTAATTAACATCTAAAGTTCATTTAACATCTCACTCTCAAGCTATGCATGCTAAACTAGGCCAATATGCAACACCAATATTCATTTAAATTGTTGAGAACTATTTGGCCTAATAAATAAGATGCTTCCTCTTTTTTTTTTACCAAAGTGTGGAATCATAATTTGTTTAATTTAGTATTAAAATCTCTTCCACTTACCTACCCATGAAGTTAGAACCTCAAATTCAACCAATCTAGATTCTCAAATTTGATGTTCGAGTTATGGTCTCACGGCTACTAGATTCTTTTGTGAAGTTAGACTTATTCTTGTTCTTGAGTTTAGTCAATCATGTAAAAACACACACACACACACATACACACACACATATAAGTTTTTCAAATAATGATAATAAAAAAAATAAAAGAATCATTTAACTAGCTAGAGATATGTTTATGTGGAAACATCAAGGTAGTGTAAAAAAAACAAATAAAAACTTACATGGACAGGGTCGATAGGCGATCAATAAGGCCCATGGCCTAAGTTGACGACTTTCATTGCACTTGGGAGGGGCGGTCGCTTAAGTTCTACCTAAGTTGGTGGAGCTTATGTCATAATTTGTGGTAGTGGAGGCCTGCGTCCGCACTTTCTAACCATCCAAGATAGTTGAGCAATTTAAGGTCGTCATTGGGACTAATTGTAAACTTGGAAGTCTGGTGTTCAACTCCCGCTGGAAGCGCTTTAATTTAACCGATATCTGTGATTTGGGGGTGATTGTAGATATTTGGAGGTTTACACTTTAGAGGTGTGTAATGATTTAAGTTTATATAGGACTGATCTATCAAGGAATCCTAAACAACTCAGGAGACAAGGAACAACCGTACAAACCAAGAGTACAAGCAAACAAAGCAAAAATCATTAAGAAAACTCACTGTCACATGACCGCTCGAGTGACCAACTAGGCCCACTCGAGTGGACCCCAGGCAGCTTCAATTCATTTGAAACTCTAATTGCCTGATTGTTGAGGCCTATTAAAAGGTCATAGGCCAGATACGAAATAAGATTTCTGGAATTCAATATTGAGAGCTCCATAACATACCCGAAGCATCTTTCGTATCTCCAAACATTCGAAGATTGTTCTAGTTGAACTTAAAATGGGTTCTAGGTTCGTTCCGACAAAGGATTTAACTGGAGAATTATTTCGAGAATTCGTTGTAGTTATCAAGTGGAGAACAGTACACGTGAATTCGGCATACAAGCTTAGGACTTGTAGATTGAGGTTTCGGTTAATAAGTCTATAAGTTGTATTGTAATTGTTTGGCGTTATAGTGCTTGATTCCTGGACTTGAAATAATCCTGTAGTTTTTTAATCATGGGTTTTTCACGTAAAAAAATCTGCTTGTTGAGTTTACTTCTTCTTTGCTTCTGCTTACCACAGATGTGATTGATTAAATCTTTAAAATAATATTTTTCAACTAAAAACAAAAAATATATTTTTCAATTGGTATTAGAGCATGATTTTTTTATAATTATTTTTTATGTTCCTAATCAATCGCATTCATGAAATTTTCAAGAGAAGAAAACTCAACTGTACGATCACCCTTGTTAGATGGAGGAAACTATCCATATTAGAAAGTATGAATGAGGGCGTTTTTAAAATTCATCGATGAAAGAGTTTGAATTTCTATAGTAACTGGTTATACCCCACCCATTGTACAATCTGGTGATGATACTATTTTAAAACCAACTAAACAATGGGATAAAAAGGATTTAGATGAAATAGATTAGAATAGTAAGGCTATCAATACAATCTTTAACGATGTCGCGCTGGAAGAGTTTACACTAATCTATACGTGTGACTTAGCTAAAGATGCATAGGATATTCTTGATGTCACACGCGAAGGCACCTCTATTGTTAAAATCTCAAAACTTCAAAGGCTCACTACAATTCTTGAAACTCTAAAGATGGAAGATAGTAAAACCTTTGATAAATTTTATACCAAATTGAGTGACATCGTAAATTCCAGTTTTATTCTTGAAGAAAAAATTCTAAAATCTCGCATTGTTTGGAAAATCTTATGATCACTACCTGAACGATTCCAACCGAAGGTTACTTCCATTGAAGATAGTATGGGCATCGATCTTTTAAAAGTGGAACAGTTAGTTGGAAACTTTTAGACTTATGAGTCAACTCTTTGTCAATCTAAAAAATCGAAAGATGTTATTTTGAAATCTTCAAAGGTTAACTTAGAATCTTCTAATGATGAGGCAGACATTGACCCTGAAGTTATGCCATTTATTATGAAAAAACTAAGAAAATGTATTTTAAATAAAAAAAATAACTTCAAGGAAAAATCCAAAAAATTTGGTAATAAAAGTAAGAATGTCGCTAAGTATGAGAAGAAAAAAATCAAAAGTTCAAAACCAGACAGTACAATGCTTCAAATGTCAGGGGTATGGACATATTGCTCAGAATTGTCCAAATAAAAAGAAAGAAAAAGAAAAAGTCTTCACTATCACATGGGATGATGAAGATGAGTCTAATGATGCTGAAACTGAATCCAAACCAGAAAATGAAGAATGTAAGTTTGTTTCCTTCACTGCATCTATTGGTTCATCTAAATCTGAATACTCTTACCGAGAATCAAGTGTTTCTCACAGTGATTCTGAAAAAGAGAATTCAAATTTAGATTTAGACGATGGTAGTGAAATTTTTTTTAATGGGCATATGATAAACTACACAGAGAAAGCTACTAAATAACAAAAATTATCACTAAGTTGTCACTGAAGATTAAAATTTTGAAATGGAAAATGAAGGCCTTTAATCAAAATTGACCGAGTCTCAAGTTCTTATATCTCAATTGAAAACCCTTAAATCTAAACTGTCTAAAAAGCTGGTCAGTTCTAACAAACAGATGAATGAGTTTATTGAGTCTTATAATTCCCTCAAATCAAAAGTTTTGAAATTAGAATAGGAATTACAAAATTCAATAAAGTCAAAATCCTCGTTTGAAGTTAAAATTAAAGAATTGGAATCTAATTTGAATACTACTAATACCACTTTCAAGAAGTTGAATGCAAGGTCCCTAAGCTTGGAAGAATTTCTAAGTGTGCAAAAAGTGGTGTCAGAAAGAACCGAACTTGGGTATGTTGAAAACTCTTCTATCTCGAAGGCATCATTTGTAAAAGCTACCAACATCCCTACAGGTTCGAGTCAAAACTCTTTGAAAAATTCTAACCAAATCAAGGCTCAAAATTTGGGAAGCCTTTTTTCAAAAATCTTTGCTAAATTCAAATGGTTTTAAAAAATTTGTTCCTGTGTGTCACTATTGTGGTGTCGTGGGACATATTATACCTCATTGTAGAAGATTAAAATTACTGTTTTCATATCAAAATAAAAGACAACCTCAAAAATAGCATGACCAAATCAGAAAATTGCACGAAATAGCTCACTGGCAGTCGAGCGTTCGAGCGGAGCCTTTAGGCACTCGAGCAGGCAACTGACAGAGAGCATATTTTGGCTAGAAATTCAATACTCAAAATAAACCTTTTCCTAAAACTCGATATGTTCGGGTTAGAAAGTCTGATTTGAAAAGTTATGTAGTTCACACGACTTTAAAAGCTCAAAATTCTTTTATATGGTATCTTGACAGTGGTTGTTCCCGTCATATGTTAGGAGATAAGTCCTTACTTTCGAGTGTCGACTTTTATGATGGAGGACTTATCACATTTGGGGATGAAAACTTTTCCAAGATTATTGAAAAATGATCCATTAGCTCTCAATGGCTTCCCAAATTGCATAATGTCCTTCTTGTAAATGATTTAAATGCAAACTTATTTAGCTTTAGCCCAATGTGTGATGTACACCATGAAGTATATTTTACTAAAATTAAATGTTTAATTTTGGATAAAAAAGTAAAAACTATAATTCATGGTGTTAGAACATCTGACAATTGCTATGAAATTTTTCCTAAAATCGATCTAGCATATCGTTCAACCAAAACTGATGAAGATGAATTGTGGCATCATTGTTTGGGACACATTAATTATAAGGACCTATCTAAGATAGCTAACCTTCAATTAGTTAATGGTATTCTAAAAATGACTAATCCTATAAAAATTGTTTATAGACCATGTTAACTAGGTAAACAAATTAAAGTTTTTCACGGAAAAATAAATCAACTTGTTACTCAATACCCTCTTCAGTTGTTTCACATGAATTTTATAGGTCCTATCAGAACAAAAAGTATGGGAGGCGAGAGATATATTTTTCTTGAGATTGATGACTTTTCTAGGTTTACATTGGTGAATTTTCTCAAAAAAATATTTGATACTTTTTTTGCTTTTAAATCCCTATGTCTAAAACTAAATAATAAACATGAACGAAAGAATCAGTATATCACAAAAGTCAGATCAAACCGTAGAAGAGAATTTGAAAATTTCGAATTCTCCAATTATCCAGCATGAGTTCTTTGCTCCAAAAACACCACAATAGAATGGTGTAATGGAATGGAAAAATTGAGTGGTAGAGGAGATGACTAGAGTCATGCTTTATGGTAAAAACGTTTCTCTCAAATTTTGGGCCGACGCTGTAAATACTGCATTCTATGTTATAAATTGAGTTTATTTACCGCCAGACACCAAACAGGCTACTTATGAATTGTGGAAGGGTAGAAAGCCAAATGTGAAATATTTTAGAACTTTTGGAAGCAAATGTTATCTTAAAAGACGTGAGCAATTGGGTAGATTTGACTCCAGAAATAATGACGGGATATTTATGGGTTATTCCATTAATAGTAAAACATATAGAATATATAATTTGTGTACCTCTATAGTTATAAAATCTATTAATGTAGTTGTTGATGATACAAGAAATTCTGAAGACAAACTGATGCCTGAAGTAGACTTGCTTGGCACACGGATACTTAAGGAACCAACTCAACCTATCTCTCTTAACCAGAATGTGGATTCAAGTTCAGACATTGTTACAGCACCAGTGGAGCCAGCAACTCTGGAACCTCATCCAGAGTCAAACTCAATCATCCAATTGATCAGGTGATTGGAGATGTGACAAAGTTGATGACGACATGATGACAAATACGGAATCAGATAAATTAGGTAAGTCATTTATGCTATGTGCCCTTTGTAGGGCCAAAAAATGTGAAAGAGGCTCTGACTAATGATTGCTGGGTTAATGCTATGCCTGAAGAATTTAAATAACTCGTCCGGAATGATGTTTGGGAGTTAGTACATAGACCTGAGAATGTCAATGTGATTGGTACAAAATGGATCTTTAAAAATAAATCTGATGAACAAGGAACTATAGTAAGAAACAAAAGTAGGTTAGTTGCACAAGGTTACACCCAAGTAAAATGGATAGACTTTGATGAGACCTTTGCACCAGTAGCCAGATTAGAGTTTATTCGCTTGCTGTGGCTTGTTTGTTGAATTTTAAATTGTATCAGATGAACGTAAAAAGTTTCGTCCTAAATCGGTAGTTGAAGGAAAAGGCTTTTATTGAATTGCCAAAAGGCTTTGAGGATCCATATCACCCTAATCGTGCATATAAGCTCAAAAGAGCTTTGTACGGGCTAAAACTAGCCCCTCGAGCGTGGTATAAAAGACTAACTACCTTCCAAGTTAACAATGATGTTATCAAAGGAAGTGTGGATAAGACCTTATTCACTAAATAGGACAAAAGAGATATTCTTGTTGCACAAATTTATGCTGATGACATTGTGTTTGAATCTACTTGTGAATCTTTTTCCCTTACATTTTCAAATTGCATGCATAAGAAATTTGAAATAAGTATAGTAGGCGAACTTAACTATTTTTTAAGCTTATAAATCAAAGAGTCTGATAATAGAATTTTTATTTCATAGTCAAAATATGCAAAAAGCCTAGTTAAATGATTTAAGTTGGAATCTACTAAACTTGTTCCAACCCCTATGAGAATATTTGTGAAATTGTCAAAAGATAAAAGGGGTCAAAGTGTTGATTAAACTATGTTTCGGAGTATGATTGGGAGTCTACTGTATCTTACTGTCAGTAAACCCGATATTGCATTTAGTGTTAGTATTTGTGCCCGTTATCAATCAAATCCAAAAGAATCCTATTTAACTGTTGTTAAAAGAATCATTCGATATGTGAATTCTACTCTCGATTTTAGCATTTGATTTTCTAAAGATACTAACTCTAATATTGTAGGATTTTCTAATACTGATTGGACTGGATGTGCAGATGACAAAAAAAAAACACCTCTGAAGGTTGCTTTTACATTGGTAATAATTTGATGTCTTGGCATAGTAAAAAAAAAATACAATATCCTTATCAACATCTAAGGCTAAATATATTGCAGCTGGTAATTGTTGTACTCAATTATTATAAATGGAATAAATATTGTCTGATTATAGTATGTTATTATCTATTGTGATAATAATAGTGCTTTAAACATATTAAAAAATTATGTTCAACACTCTAAGACTAAGTAAATTGATATTATGTATCATTTCATTCATCAGTTAGTTAAGGATAACATCATAACACTTGAATATATTGACACTGAAAGACAATTGGCTAACTTGTTGACAAAACAACTTAAAGCACTCCGATTTTAATTTCTTAGGAAATCAATTAGAATTTGTGTTGGAATAATGCTCCGTTCTTTCAAATAAATAAATAAATAAATGTTTTTAAATTTCATTGACCTTCAAATTTGAAAAACTCAATTAAGTCAATGTATATCAATCTTTTATAGAATAATTCAGAATATTGACTTAACCATTTTTGTCAAGAAGTTGAAGATAATTTTTCTGAGCCTATGAGACAAATTTTCAAATAAGGATCTTCGCATGCGGAGTTAAATATTCATATGACACTGTCTTGAACCTTATTGAGAAATATCCTTTTAATTGGCCATTAAAATAAAATCCCATTGTTGATGTTGATGTCTACAACTACCATCCATCTGATTATCTATCCGCTGCTCCCCTCTCATTAAGAACTTGTTTGTGCTATAATGTGCTTATAGAAATGACTGCATATACGAATCTTGTCTTTTCGTTCGTTTTAAAGTGAAAGCTGTTGTTTATGCTACAATTTTGACATGCTTGTGGAAATGATTACCTCTACTAACCTTGCTTTATCATTCGTTTTAGAGTGAAAGCCACCACTTATATTGCTGTAAAAGCATACTTAAGAAAATGGCTACCTATACGAATCTTGTTGTACTTTTTGGTACTTTTGGTTCATGGTGGTAAACATGTAACTTTTGGTACATTACAATTTGGTACATTAGTTGGAGGTATGGTTATTGATTGCATGTGGTACATTTATGTCTAATTCTTATATGCAATTGGTTTTGATTTTGGATATGTGGCTCATTATTCTTTTTTTTAATCTTTCATTTTTGGTTAGTTTGCTTTTGCTTTTTTCTCTTTTTTTCTTTTTTTGAAGGATTTGAAGAAGTTTTTTTTGTTGAAGAATTCAAATTGAAGCTTGTGCCTGTGTTGAATCACTTACGATAGTTGTGTTTACCTGGAATTACCAAGTGGAAGATTGTAAAGAATTTAATTTTATATTAAATACTTTTATTTTATTTTATAAAAACTTGAGTTTTAATAAGTTTGTAACTCTTAAGTGGTTAGGATTTGTTTAAATAGTTTTAGCTGAGTTGAAAATCCTTTTAGGATTAGATTAATGTTAGATATAGTTTTAGATGAGTTTTGATTATGTAATGATTCAAGTTTATCTAGGACTGATCCATCAAGCTATCCTAAATAACTCAGGAGACCAAGATACAATCGCACAAGCCAAAAGTACAATCAAACTAAGTAGAAATCGTCAAGGAAACTCATTGCCACATGACCGCTCGAGCGGCCAACTAGGCCCGCTTGAGCGGACCCTAGGCAGTTTTATTTCGTTTGAAACTTTGATTGCCTGCTTGTTGAGGCCTATTAAAAGGTCATAGGTCAGATACGAAATAAGATTTTTAGAATTCAATATTAAGAGCTCCATAGCATACCAAAAGCATCTTTCGTATCACCAAACATTCAAAGATTGTTCAAATTGACCTTAGAAGGGGTTTTTGGTACTTTTGGTTCATAGTGGTAAACATGTAACTTTTGGTACATTAGTTTTGGTACATTACATTTTGGTACGTTGGTTGGTGGTATGGTTACTGATTGCATCTGGTACATTTATGTCTAATTCTTATATGCAATTGGTTTTGATTTTGGCTATGTGGCTCATTATTCCTTTGTTTAATATTTCATTTTTGGTTTGTTTGTTTTTGTTTTTCTTTGAAGGATTTGAAGAAGTTTCTTTGGTTGAAGAGTCCAAATTGAAGCTTGTGCCAGTGTTAAATCACTTACGAGATAGTTGTGCTTACCTAGAATTGCTAAATGGGAGATTGTAAAGAATTTAATTTTATATTAAATACTTTTATTTTATGAAAACTTGAGTTTTTATAAGTTTGTAACTTTTAAGTGGTTAAGATTTGTTTAAAGAGTTTTAGATGAGTTGAAAATCTTTTTAGGATAGGATTAATGCTAGATAGAGTTCTATATAAGTTTTGATTATGTAATAATTCAAGTTTATCTAGAACTGATTCATCAAGCTATCCTAAATAACTCGAGAGACCAAGGTATAACCGCACAAGTCAAGAGTATAAGCAAACTAAGTAGAAATTGTCAAGGAAACTCACTGCCACATGACCGCTCGAGTGGCCAACTAGGCCCGCTCGAGCGGACCCTAGGCAATTTCAATTCATTTGAAATTCTGATTACTTGGTTGTTGAGGACTATTAAAAGGTCATAGGCCATATACGAAATAAGATTTCTGAAATTCAATATTGAGAGCTCCATAGCATACCAAAAGCATCTTTCGTATCTCCAAACTTTCGAAGATTGTTCGAGTTGAACTTAGAAGGGGTTCTAGATTCGTTCCGACGGAAGATTCTATTGAAGTACTATTTTGAGGATTCTATTGAAGTACTATGTGGACAATGATGCATGTGAATTCGGCATACAAGTTTATGACTTATAGATTGAGGTTTCAATTAAAAAGTTTGTAAGTTGTATTGTAGTTGTTCGACATTATAGTGCTTGATTTCTGGATTTGAAATAGTCTCTCATGTTTTTTATCAGTCTTGGATTTTCCATGTAAAAAAATTTACGTGTCGAGTTTACTTCTTCTTTGCTTCTACTTACCACGGATGTGGTTGATTAAATTTTAAAAATAATATTTTTCAACTAAAAATGAAAAATATACTTTGCAGGGTTGGTCCAAATGTCTTGTTTCCTTCATAAAAAACAAAAAACAAATAATCATTTGCGATGGTAAGTAAATCCGACACAAAAACTTTATTTTTGTGACTGTTATTGTAATTGTAACAATAATCGACCCTAATAACATTAAAGATGACGAAACTTGTCTGCGGCACAATTTTGTTTCATCGCAAAAAGATTTATTACAGAGTATTTTTTTACTGACAGTTGATTGCCGTCTGTCGCAAAAATAATTTTCTTTATAAATTGTGTTTGTCACCTCTTAAATTATTACTTTTAATTTGTAGTTTAACAAAATGTTAAAAAAATTTAAATAAATATATTTATTTTTAAAAAATCATAATTACATCGTTTTACTTATAATTTATAAATTTATAATTTTAATTACATCACACTCCATAGTACGATATGCCCTAATTGCATGCGAAAACAGTAATATAATTCATGAACCAATCACACTGAAAATGAGTACCACACTTCACAAATGCTATTGCATTTTTTTTTCTTGGTTAAAACTTTGGGGTCAATTTTGAGATAATGTACTCATTTGCTAATCAGCTTTAAGTTAAAATTTTTTATTATTTAAAATTAAAAAAATTAAAAAAATTTTATTTGAAAATATAAAGACTTTTAGCCTTTTATCCCTTTTTGCTTTTTAAATAATTTTTTTTATTTTCTAAAAATATCATAATTTTTATTATATGAGTCTATTTTTTTTTATAAAATTTATATTTTTAAAATGTACTTGTCAAAATCTATCAAGATCTATATCGAATATAAAATTATGTAAAAATAAATTTTAAAAAATTAAAATAATTTTAATATTAAGCTTTTTATTTTTTAGTTTAAAGTAATTTTAAGTTAAGTTTTGTAGCTTATTGTCTTTTGACTTAAAGTCATCTTATATAATTTACTGAACAAATTTTTATTTATTAACTTAAAATAATTTTAAATAAAAAACTTAATTTAAAAATTAAATTACCAAATGAGGCCAATAATATCCCATTGCGCAAGGTCGAAGAACTAGGTGGGGCTAATTATGTCTAATTTTTCTTTTTCTTTTTAAAAAAATTAATTTAAATTAATTTTTATAATTTAGTTAACAATATTACTTTTTAAGTTCGTTTTACCCATTCATTTCATTTTGATGGGAAAAATTAGAATAGTTAAAAAATAACATTATTTGAGAAAAAGTTTATTAAAGACAAAATGAGCAAAAATAAATCTAACTTATTACTTATTACTTAGTTGATTATTTTTTATATTTTTATCAATTTTTTTACTTTTTTAGTTCGTCTTGATGAGTGAAAAAAAAAAGAGTAAAACATTCTAACCAAGAATTAATAAAAATATATTAAAAATATAAAATAAAAAAATACAACAAATTAGTAATTTATTGATTATTCCAAACGGGTAGGTCCTATCTAGGTTTCATATAATATATTACTACTTATTTACCAAATGGCCTTTTGACTATTATTTCTTGCTTTCGTTCTTCTATTTTCAATTGTCTAAACATAGATGTCTCATATTGCCCCAAAAAATGAGAATAGTGGTGCTATGAAACTCTATTTTATACTTTATTTGTACTTTAAGCTTACATAATTTGTGGGATTATAACCCTATGTGTTATTCCATACCTCACGTACATTCACGCGGGTGATAAATCAAGTATTATATTCACGCGGGTGATAAATCAAGTGTTACGATCGTTCATTAGTAAGTCTTTTGTTGTTTTTTTATCCAAATCTTGATATATAGTGACACAACAGAATTGCATGGACAACATTTACATAAAGTTCTTATAATACTAAGAGAAGAGAAGCTGTTCAGAACAATTAAAAATATTTTGTACTAATGGCCGTATTTAAAGATGAAATTTTAATAAATGAATATAAAGTCGAGATAATCAAATAGTGGCCTAAAAACTAAGACCGTGTTCGGTGTTCGATGTGCGTAGCTCTAATAGAGTGGTAGTCTTATATAGGAGAATAATACTCCATTTTAATTGTATCATGACTCTTATTATAGATTGTATGAAAAAGAAAAAATAAATAAAATCAGACAGATGAAGCAGCAAAATTTCCAATTTTCTAGCACAACCCCCTGAAAAATGGAGAAATTATTTAATAGGTCCACCCTGCAGCACACTTGGTGTGCCCTTCTATTAGCATTTGGAAACACAATCATTTTGTCTACAGATTCTGTCCTCTCTATTATTGGATGGGAACACCTGCATGTGGTAGGCCATATCTATCAGATTAATTCTTCTGAAAACAAAGATGAAACAATCGCTTTACGAACAGTGCATTATTTGTGTTCTTATTCCAGCTCATGCTACCATTTATATTCAAGGACGAAGCCAAAATTTTTGTTTAAAGGGGGAGTATTTAAAATAATAAGTGTATTATTTTTTATTTAATAATTTAAAATTAATTAAATTGAAGTGTTATTTATAAAGTTGTCTTAAAATACTTTTTCAAGAATTAGAATTTAGTGGCAAGGCATATTATTAAATACACGATCACGATCATTAAAATTAGAAATTTCAATAAAAATTTCACAAAAACTTAACAGAAAAATATATAATCATAATCAAGATTTATATAAATTATAATAAAAAATACACGATAAAAAAAATGGTCAATAAAATCAAAAATTTTAAAATAATTTATACTCATCAAATTGATACTAATCTAAAAAAATTCTTGGGTAAATTACATTTACACCTCTTATATTTAAAAGTTATAATACTGGTAACCTTTTTACTCTCTGAAATACCACTGCCCTCCTTTATTTTATTATTTATGTAATAGTTTAGTCCATTCATCAATTGATCATTAGTTGTCTTTCTTTATTTTATTATTTTCACAGTTTGGTCTATCATTCCTTACTTTATTAGTTTTGAGTTTTATATGTATATTTTTTATAAAAGTAAATTTTTTTTTTGTAGAAACAAAAATAAAATTAATGTTAGCTAAATACTAAATTAATAATAATTTATACAAAATTGAATGGCAACAAATTTTAAGTCGACTTAAAGTAAAATTTTTTTTATGTTTTTACTTAAAATATTAAAAGCCATATAAAAAACCTCATTGTCTAACAGGAAGGCTTTTAGCCCT
>JAOTRH010165655.1:0-12648 GCA_034768845.1 Heliamphora exappendiculata
TTTGGTTTCTCCAAGAACTTCTTGTATTCCTGGTAATCTTTCTGCGTGAAATAACGCCAAACTATTCCTGCTTTATACAATCTCCATGTGGGATCAAGTGTCATTTGACCTACTGCTGTTGATTATCATAAATCTCCTCTGACAGATTCCTTCAATTCTTCTTGAATTAGACATTGCACAATCCCCGATAAAGAGAAAGAGGGAGAGTCCTAAGAATTTGGGAGTTGTTGAGGATTGAGAGAAACGTGGAGAGGATCGCCAAGATGGAGGGGGGAGAAAAGAGGGGTATTTTGATTAGAAGAGGGAGATGTGGGAGTTGGTAGTTAATGATGTGTTTTTTTTTTTTTGGGTTGTTGTTGTTGCTTAATTGTAAGTCTTAGAGTTCAATTGGTAATTAGCTTATAAGTTAGTTTTTTTTTTTTTAAGTTAAAAAGTTAAATTGAGTGTAATGTATGCTATTTGATAATTTAGTTTTAAATTAATTTTTTTAAAATTAGCTGTTTTGATAAAAAGTTAATTTTTTTTACTTTTTATTCAAAGTTGACATTTGTATTCTTTTATATATTTAATATTAACAATTATATGTAATTGGTAGTAGAAGTAAATAAGTTGTGAATAAGAAATATTATTATATTTTAAAAATAATGAGAGTTTAATTTGAATATTCTGGGAGTTTGTATTTTTATTTGACTTTTAAATTTTTTATTTTTTTTATTAAAATAAAAAAAAATTAAATTTTTTACATTTTTAGTCAAAAAAAGCTAAAAAAACCAAATTGCCAATCACGGCCTTAGAAGTAACAAAAAAATAAAACTTTGTATTGCCACGTAGAAGAGATGTATTTAGTTTTCAATGAAACTAGAATAGAGTGTTTGGAGCTTGAGAGTGATAAAAACATTCCTATATAAAAATATATCATGATATATTCCGATGAAGGGAGCGTCTTATTCACCTGATAGTTAAAATATAAAAATGAGTTAATAAAATAAAAGACTTTATAGTGCTCAATTTGGAATAACAATTTATTGCTTGATTTTATATTGTTTATTTTTATCTCTAACACACTTTTTTTGGGGGTCAATTTGTTATTTTATTTTAAATTTTTTTCTAATTAAAAAAAAATCAAAAAGGTAAATTTTTTAACCTTTAAGAAACAAATAAACTAATAATTCAATTTCCTTTTTTAATAATCTTCATATTTTATTAACTTTTTCATTTTTTCTTATTCTAACAAATTGAAACAGTACAAGAAATTAACCAAAAAAAAAAAAAGAAGAAAAAGAAGAAGAAGCCAAATAGTGATTATTATCTCCAACTAGGCCTAACGCAAGCAATAAGTTGGAATAGCAAGCAAGTGTTTGGCTCTTGGCATCGATAACTCAAATTTCTCGGTCATGTCCAATTCATTTGGAGTCATTCCATCAGGCAACTGCCAATCGAAGCAATGTACCAATTGAGCCGCCACCAGCCGAATGTTGGTTAGCCCTAGATGCATTCCAGGGCAGCCTCTGCGCCCTGACCCGAATGGAAGAAGTTGAAAATGGCGTCCTCTGAGGTCTACATCGCTACCGATAAACCTTTCGGGAAAGAACTCCTCGGCATTCTTCGACCACACGTTCAGATCTCGTCCGATCGCCCAGGTAGTCACGATGATTCGTGACTTCTTGGGTATAAAATGCTCATCGATGACGATATCTTCCATGGATTCACGAGGAATCAAGAGCGGAGCAACCGGATGTAATCTCAAGCTCTCCTTGATCACCATTTCCAAGTACTCCAACCTCGCCAGATCCATCTCCGTTACCATTCTGTCTTTCCCGACCACGCTCTTCAACTCTTCTTTGAGCTTCTTCATGACTCTTGGGTGCCGCAGGAGTTCTGAGAGGATCCAATCGATCGCGGTGGACGAAGTGTCCAAAGAAGCCGCCATCATTTCTATTAGGATTGCTTTGATGTTTGTTCGATCAATAGAGTACGAGAGCTGGTCGTGGGTGCTCGAGGACTTGTTCATCAGAGATAGCATTACGTCAATGAAATCTTTGTGATGCGTTCGGTTCATCCTATTGGTATCTTCTTCATGCTCATCAATGATTATCTCCAAGATTTTGTCAATGGCCTTGCTGGTTTCCTTCATGCGTCGATTCAACCCCTGGATGCAATGGATAATGATTCAGAAGTCATCGGAGAGCCTAAAACAAATAATGGAATTAAAACTCGGAAAGAGGACTTCCCAATCAAATAGAACCAGCAACGGTGGAGTCGAGTTAACCCACTTTCTTGGCATGGAAGCAAGATGATAAGTTTGGCGAGTCGAGTTAACCCACTTTCTTGGTATGCAAACAAGACAAAGAGTAATGTTAGGACACAATTATTTTTGTACAACTTAGTCACACCTATTACATTGTGCATTATTTTTTTTTATTAAAAAAAATAAAAAAATAAAAATTATGCACAACTCAATAGTTAGTTATAACTGAGTGAGTGCCCTAACATTACTTTCAGACAAGTTTGGCCCACTCAATTTAGTTGATCAGTCTACTAGAATCTAATTGACCAATTAGATTAGAAAACATGGCGTTGGCCAATAATGTCGGCCATTCTGTTGGCCCAAATCAGTTATTTATAATGTAAGTTATTTAATTTAGGCCTTGATTGGTATTTTTTTTGATTAAAAACATTAAAATTTTAAAATTGTTGTAAAAAAACAAAAAAATTACAAAATCAAAACAAAATATAAAATTTTAAAATATTATATTCAAACTTTTACTATTTTTAAAATACAATAATATACTATTTATTCATAACTTATTTACTATCACTTTCAACTACATATAATTGTTAGTCTGAAGTTTACGAAAGTGTAAAATTTTTCACTTTGAATAAAAAGTAAAAAAATTAATTTTTTTATCCAAACAATTAGCTTAAAAAAAACTAGTTTAAAAACTAAATTATCAAACAATTTACTTTGAATCCAATTTAATTTTTTAGTTAAAAACACAAAAAAAAATTTAAAATTATTCCCAATCGAACCCTTAGTTTAACTTATGCTTTATAAAAAAAAAGTCTAGATGTACATTACACATTACACTTCATGCTTCATCTAGGCCTTGTTGGGAACTTTAGCTTTTTGATTTTTTATTTAAAAATATTAAAAAGTAAAAAAATTAAAAAGTCAAATTTAAACTAAATCTTATAGCATTTTTTATTTAAATTTTTAATATTTTTAAAATACAATAATACCTCTTATTTATAACTTATTAACTACTACCACTAATTAAATATAATTATTAATATTAAATATAAAATAAAATAAAATTATACACTTTGAATAAAAAATTTAAAAAAAATTAACTTTGTACCTAAGCAACTAATTTAAAAAAAATTAATTTAAAAAATTAAATTACTAAACAATATCTTTGGAACCAAATTCAACTTTTTGCCAAAAACATGAAAAAGTAAAAATATTAACCTTAAGCTAATTCCCAATTGGGTCTTTATAGGCTAGTAATTCTAGGAACCCAAAATGATTTTTATCCGAACATTTTCACCTCTATTTTCTCTCTCTTCTTTTAACTTTTTCTCTCACCTCTCTCTCTCTCCTCCTCCTCCTCCTCCTCCTCCTCTCTCTCTCTCTCTCTCTCTCTCTCATTTCGCTAATTTTTATCTCTCTCTCTCCTCTCTTTTCTCTCACACATGGATAAATTTATACCTCTTCCTATTTACTTCTAAACACTTTTTTTTTAAATTAATGTTAAATTATTATTAAAAATATAAAATATTAAATTTATATCACTTTTAAATTAGTTATATTATTATAAATAATAAGATTAAAAATTAATTTACACTAATTAATTAAAATATTATATTAGATGAATATTTATGTTATATTAAATCATTTATTATAAAATATAATTTTTGTAAATATATGTATATATATACTATATAATATTTTATAACAATAAATTTAAAGAGATACTTGTGGAGTTGAGATTTAAGGGTCAAAAATAAGAAAATTCAAAAATATTTACAAAAATGTTTTAACACCTTAAAAGCCAAAGTTTGAAAACCTATTTTGTTGAAAATAGAGTTGTCACTTAATTTTTGAGAAAAACTAAGAAAAAAATAATAATAATTTACTGATCTTTAAAGTATTAACCAGAAAAAAAAAGTTCGAAGGCTAAGCTACGAATCGGAGAAGGTGTTAGGCACCCCGTTCGTCCAACCAAAAGGTTAGCCTCTACTAATTATCGTTGGTTTTTTAATAAAATTTTTCAAATACATGCAAATAAAAAAAATAAAAGTAAAGAGAGAATATTCAAAATCAAGTATATAAAATATATAAAATATGTACATAATATTTCAAAATAAATAAATGTCAAAAGAAAAATTCTGAGTTCTATAACATACAATATATATCTAAAGGATTCATGAAATATATTCACATGCAATATAAACTAACTATCATGATTTGCATAAAATAATAAAAGTATATTAGAAATTACCAAGACCGCCTAAACATGAATTTTCTACTAAAATAGACTAAACAAGTCTAAACATGTATTTAAAGTGAATAGCAAAAAATATGTATAATTAAAAATAAACTAAATTAACATTAAAGACCAAAACTAAATATAAAAAAATACATGAAAATTATATGCTAAAAGAAAACTTATGAGATTTTTATAACAAAGAGAATCTTGAAAGTTTAAAGAAAAAAAAAATATACTAAAATGAAAATGGTAGAAAATGTTATTAAATTATTAAAAAAGAAAAAATCTAATTATTTACATTTTTATGCATTTTTATGATTTTTTAATTTTAACAAAATAAAAAAGAAAGGGAAATCTTATAAGAAGAAAATTAATCTTAACAAAAGAAGGGTTTGAAGAAATTATTAATAAAAAAAGATCTAACTTCTTCACATTTTAAATTTGTAAAGAAAAATAAAATAAAATAAAATAAAAGAAATGAAACAAATAAAAGAGTTTTAATTAAAAGAAAAAATTATAATGTCATTTAAAGATGGAAATTAGTTTAAAAGTCTTTTGTAACTCTTAAGTTTGATAGAATGAAGAATAATAAAGCTAGAAAAAGAAATAAAAAATAGAACTTTAAGAGAAAATAAAGACTAATATTAAGATAAAAGAAATGCTAAATAGAACTTTATAAGAAAATTATAGTTAATAATAAGATTAAAATGTTTCATTATGAGTAGAATAATGCTAATGATAAAGTAAGAAAAATAAAATGAGAGCTATGGAAGAAAATTACACTATTATAAAAAGCAAGAAGTTAGGAAAATAATACTATGCTAGAAAGAAAATAAAACAAAGCATTAAATTAGAATTACAAAAAAATAAAATAAAATAAAGCGCTTAGTGAAAGAAATTAGACTAACTAAAATAAATAAATAAAAAAAAATAGAACATTAACATAATAAGAAAAGTAAATGAAATTTAAAATAAATGCTAATAAAAAAATTAAACTAATGTTAGCAAAACAAAGGGAATTAAAAACAACCATTTAACTTAAATGTGAAATGTATTGTTGATTACCACATTCACATAAATATAGGTGCATTGTTATAACAATTAACAGCATTATTAAATTGTAATTGTTAAAGAATATTAGCACCATTTAATGATTTAATAAGCTTAATATATATAAATAAAGAACTAAGACAAGCAAACTAAATAAGCTAAAAAAAATAATTAAATTTAAATATGAATGAAATAATTATGATAAAAGAAACACTAGAGATATGACAATTAAAATAACCCGATCACTCCAAAAGAGAGAAAATGAAGCTAGAAAGACCGGGGATCCAAACAAGTTACCTAAATTGTCAAGGAATCCTCAAGTTGTGGAATGTGCCTTGGCGTACCAAACCTCGGGTGGAAATCCAAGTTAGGGTTGCAATGTAGGCATTAGAAAGCTCGAATCTCGGTATCTTGGCAAGGGTTCGGTGTCGGGGCTCGAAATTGTTCGATATACCGGCAGAGTCTCTATCACTTAAAATTCGTACTGAAAACGTACGCTGGAGTACGGTATTTATAGAAATTTTCAACCAATAAGGTGTTGTCACGTCTTGGGACACGTCAAGCCATTTGGAGTTGGCGGTCGCCATGATTTTGAAATGTTCCACAAAGTTTTATGGCTGTCGCCATAATGGGAGTTGGCGGTTGCCATGATGAAAGGTGGCGGTCGCCACTTTTAGCTAGGATTTCTACAAAGTTCTATGGCAGTCGGCACAATGCAAGTTGGCGGTCGCCTTACTTAGGCAGCAAGTTTCGATGGTTCGACAAAATTTTATTGGTTCGAAGGTTCTGGGTTCAAATACCGAGTTTGGATCACTTCCCGAGGATCGTACTAAGACACTATTTCATCTGTTTTCATCATCGAATTTGCCTAAGATTAGGCGGTGTCAAATTGGGGTGTCTGTAATACTTAGTTTTTCACTAGTCCTGATAAATATATCGTAGAGAATAGGGTTACTGTTGTGCCAAATGCACAACATGATTTGTTATGTTTTAAAATAATTTTTTTTATATAATTTTATGATTTAAATCGTTCATATTGTAGATCTTATTAATTATATTACTCATATGTAATATTAGATTTATTAATCAATGTTAGTCATTTGATCTGATTATATTAGATTTAAAACATAGCCAATACTATTGTGTTTTAGGCACAACATTTTATATATCTTTCATATAAAAAAATTAATACACTATTCATATATAGAACTATGGTAAAGAAAACTACAATTAGATATGATGGCAAAAAAGTAACTATTACTCAATATTTTTGTGTCATAAAATAAAGTGGGAGGTGACCGAATAAAATTGAGACCCACAATAAAAATGAGGTAACTGACATTATTTTAAATCACAACAAATTTAAATTTTAGATCCCATTCTCTACGATATGTACCAATACTAGTGAAAAATTAGATAATACTTTGAATTTATTGTTATAAAATATTATATGTATATAGATATATTTTTACAAAAATATTATTTAACAATAAATAATTTAATATGACATAAATATCCATCTAATATAATATTTTAGTTAGTTAGTCTAAATTAAAATTTAATCTTATTATTTATAATAATATAATTAACTTGAAAATGATATAAATATAGCATTTAAGATTTTTAATAACAATTTTACATTAATTAATAAAATAAAGAGAAAAATAAGAGTTTAGAAGTAGATGGGAAAAAATGTAAAAATTTGACTGGCTAAGTGAGAGAGTGGAGAGAGAAGTGAGATAAAACAAGTGGAGAGGGGAGAGAGAAGAGAGAGAAAGTGGAGGTGATTTTAATTAATTAATGTAATTAATATAACATAAATATTAATTAGTATTAATTAGTATAACATAAATATTTTAAATAATATTCATCTAATATAATATTTTAATTAATTAGTGTAAATTAAATTTTAATTTTTTTATTTATAATAATATAATTAATTTAAAAGTAATATAAATTTAATATTTAATATTTTTAATAATAATTTAACATTAATTAAAAAAAGAAAAAAAAGTATTTAGAATTAAATAGGAAGAAGAAAAAATTTGACCACGTATGAGAGAGAGAGGAGAAGAGAGGAGGGAGAGATAAAAATTAAAGAAATAAAAAAGAGAGTGAGAGAAGAGAGAGTGAGAGAAAATAATTTAAAAAAGAGAGAAACAATAGAGGTAAAAAAAAGGTGTTCTGGGTAAATTTCTGACAACCCGGTTCCTAGAATTACTGTATTTTATTATAAGGAAACGAACCGTAAAATCACCGATCAGAAAGCCCTTATAAATTTGCAGCGTCGATCGATTCTATAGGCGTCCAGTTTCTCCAAAAGTCCCCGCTCCCCTGTATGATCGCGAGCGGTTTTATCACTCTCGCCCTCTCTGCAGAAACCCTAATGCATGGCTTGAGACAAAGTGAAGGAAAGTTCTGAGACTAATTATCCTCTGGACTGGACAAAGAAAATGGCGAAGAAGGGAGTTTCTAGGAGAGAACTCTTGGACCGATGGAGAGGTATTGAAGAAGAAGAAGAAGAAGAAGAAGAAGAAGAAGACGACGACGACAACCACAATGTTGCTGCCTCCGACCATTCAAGACATCGTTGTCTCCGCCAGCTTAAAGAGGAATGGTTCGTTCTCTTCTTCTTCTTCCGCTTCTCAATTTCCCTTTCTTGTTTTCTCCAATTCCAAGCCTCTATATATAATTCTCCGGTTCATTTGTTAATATCTCCGTTGTTACCTGGCAGTTGAACTGTTTTACTTTTCTTTTTTCGTCGATTTCTTCAGACCTGCACTAATGCATCGCTGGTCTCAAATCCCATATTTTCTTTGACGGCCAATTCGAACTGGCCATCCTTAGTGGCACAGCCAGGAAGTTAACATAGAGGGCTGTTACTTATTAATCACAACCTTCAAAATCCATTTTCCCCATAGTTAATAACATTTAAATGGTGCTAAACCAACAAATGCTGACAGTTGATAGTCGACCACCAAACTCCGAAAGTCTCTGTGGGTTCCAATTGTTGATCATCGAAGAGAGTGAACAGAAATGCTGACAATCATCGACTGTCAAGCTTAGGAAGTTGCAATGCCTTTGACCATTGCAGAGAGTACCAAAGCAAACTAAGCCACTGTCCTAATCAATTAGGGCCTGCAGCATAAATTTTTTTATGTCATTCAATTCTATTAAAGGCCATATCAGTTAGTTTCAACAATTTCATATCTTTTATTAATACGGCATTCCATATTAATTAAGGTTTAACTCTCCCCTAGTATTTCTACTATTCATGATCTTGTCACATATTTTTTTATTTTAGCATTTTAGAGAGTGATCACAGAAAAAAAAATAACGAGGGAGAACAGTTCAAAGACAAATCTGTGAGAGAAGAGAGCGAGAGTGATTTTGCTTGTAATGATTGATATAACATCACCACTATGTACATAGAAATTTACCTTGAAAATTTCTCAGAGAATGAAGTGTTACAGTAGAGTTAACTTTAGCACAGTGTGGGCCACGCCAATGAATCTTGTCAACATCTTTTATTTATTTGGTGTTTTTTAGGACACTTTTTCTGGCTATGCAGCATTTCCGTTGGTATATATTTTAAAAGGAGCTTCAAAGTTTTTTATTGGGGGTAAATGCAATAACTTTTTAGAAAAAATTGAAAATGTTAAGAGGTTTTAATGATTTAGGATGGACACATTTACAATTTCACAATGGGGTAAATGAGGACAATTTGTATGCATATGGCTACTAGTGTAATTATCTATACTACATATAAAGGGAACCCGAATGTTTTGAAGCCCTGTGATATAATTTTTACTTCCAAAATTACCCACAAATTAAATGCCACATTCTTTATTAGTTAAAGGGATAAAATTGTAAATTTATTATACAATAATTACTTTTCAGTTTTCAAATTTCAAAAAATAATTGCACACACATGTGTGCCACGCTTCTAGTACATAATTGAGGAGGGGCACATGCCCCTCATGGATGCCATGTAAATCTGTAACTTCTCATCCTTTTATGCACAATTCTATTTATTGCTGTATTTTTATTTATAAGAAATATAAAATATACACACGTGCCTTCTTAAGATTGAATAATTATAATTTTGTTGAATATATACATGCATACCAATTCAAACATAAACATAATTATGTGGCTCTAGAAGGGAACAAGTTTTGTGTTTGAGTAACGACGTGCTTTGCTAAGTGGATTTGCGAGTTTATGCACTTGCTAAATTGCTGCGCCAACCTCTTATGTTTTATAGGATTTGGAAATCACATGTTTGGAAAATAGTAAAAGACTACAAATGCCAATCAAAGCCCATAACCTCACAAGTGTAGTTACAATAGAACATTCCTGTCAATGACATTGGACTTCCGTTATCAAGGGAAAGTGGAGCGTCAACCGATTACATTTGCCCTGATATATTGATGTAAGATGGGGTAAGAACTGGCACCTTTCCAATGATAATAGCTTTAAGTGTACTAGTGTATGATCCCCCTGAAAAGCTTGAAAGGTTTAACATAGTATAGCAATCATCATTCTTGTTGAGCTTATATGGAAATTAATTGAAGTTCCGTTTTGGTCTTTCAATTCATGTTCAAATAGTGAAAGGAAGCTATACATTGCGTATCCCTGGCTCTCACCACTCATCATAGCTTTTTCCTTTTAGGATTCTTCTTGTTGAAGTACCAGTTCAGTATTTCATCCATGTTTTGTAATTGTCTAGTATTAATTCCTAAGAGTTGAGTGGGCATCCATTATTAATCACTGTAGAGTTTTGCCTTCAACCAAGGATGGTAGTTATGCAGAACAACTACTGGTTGTCTTCCCCCTTTTCAATATAAGAAGACATTCTTCACACTATTCTTGGATTCCTTCGTAACGTGTTGGGAGATCAAATGGTTTTGCCTTGTCTTGTGGTGTTCGAACAACATCTTCACGGGCAAATGATGAGAGTTCATGCCATATCATAGGCTTTTCTTGTTCTTGTTCTCTGTCCCTCTTTTTTTGATCTTGTTAATAGGTGGTGCCATCTTGTAGATTGGCTTTTCCTTAGTCCTCTTTTTTTTTTTTGTGGTATGAACTAATCTTGCTTTATCATTGTACTGTCTCCTATCTTCAATGCTGTTTTATTTTAAGTTCTCTCTCTCTTTTTTTTTTAAATAAGCAAGTAAATTTTATAAATATTAAGGGAAAGCTGCTTGTATAGATGAAGGAAAAAATGATCTCATATTGTGCTCCCACCAAACTAGCAACCTCAAGCACAACAAAGCAAAACATCACGCCTTTCTTTTGCCCCTCCTTACTCTCTCATCCTGCCAATCAAATAAGATTGATTGCATGCCATTCTTAAAAACCTAACTAACTCTAAATAACACCAAAATAAACTCCCAAAGCTTCCTATCAACTTGGCTGTGGATGAGCAGGTAGGAAACAAGCTTCTCTATTACATATGCAACACTAGATGGTTGAAATCTCCTGCCTCCTAATTAAATTATCTACTGTCATTATCTTCTTGTGATTCGCAGCCCATATGATGAAGGCTATTTTCAACAGTGCTCTACTTTCCAAAAAGAAAGATCTAACACCAAATGTGAGACCCGGTTTCTTTTTAATTTAACAAATAATACGATGTGTGTATTAATTGACATTGGTTAATTATAAATAGCTAAACATATGTGGATTACCATACGGGGAGTGGCCAGTGGGCCCGGTAACTCTTGTTTGAGTTTTGGGTGAATTCGCCGGTGTGCGTGGAGACCCGTGAATTTTAAATTGAGGGTAACTTTAAAATTCGATAATTTTCGAGAAATTAATTTTGAGTTAATGAAAACTTAAAAATATTAATTTTGATGAATGTATGTGGGTTAAAAATACATCACATGATTTAAAAAGTTTTAAAATTTGCTTTGGGTGGTGGGACCCACTAGGAAGCTTCCAAGGGAAGCTAACTCCAAAACCCCAAAATCCCCCCTCTTCCCAATGTGCTCCCCATTTTCTTCTCCTCAACTCTCTCATCTTTTCTCCATTGTTGGAGAAGTGAGGAGCATAAACTTCTCTCCCCTTTTTTGTTGCTTTCGGTTTGAATTTCGGCATCGCTTTAGAGACGAATACTCGATCTACTCAACGAGGGCATCGTTTCCAACTGAGTGGAATTTTGATTTGTCGAGTTCGGGTGCTCTCGCGGATGTCGGGTTCGGTTAAAGTTTTAGGTTTTTAACCCAAAAGGTAGAATCTCGACTAATCTTGAATAGATAACTTAGATATGTGATTATTTTCATTTATTTATGAAAAATAATATGAAACCCTAGTTCTTAAAATCTTAAGGGTTGGTATTTGGAAGAAAATACTCGGTGATTTGTGGAAATAGATGAGTTGTACGGAGTTGGGGGTTGATTTGTGTTGAATCTTGTTTTAGATTTAGAAACCCTAGTTTATGGGTGAGTTTAAGATGTTGGATTTTTGTATGTTAATGAGATTTAAATGAGGATTTGATGGATTAATTGGTTTAATTGGAAAAAGTTGGGTAAATGATGAATTTGGTGGATGTTGATTTGGTTTAAATCTCCTTGGAAGGTTTTGGAATGAATTTGGGATATCTCTTTATGGCTTTAAAGTCAATTTTTATAGCATTTTGAACATTTAAATTCATGTTCTTGAGAAGTTTGGAGTGTTGGAATGTTTGGAGTAAAAATGGAATGTTTGGAGTAAAAAATGCACTAGAACATAAAATTCCCAAAGCTGGCGCTCGCTAGGCGCTTGTTGGGCGCTCGAGTGCCATCTTTCTTGCATATTCCAGACGCAGGCGCTCGCAGGGCGTTCAAGCGCTAAGGGAGCGTGAGACTGTGCTGAGCCGACTTCAATCGATCGTAATTTTCTCATTCGAACTCTGAATAGGGTCATTCTTGTACTCAAATTGAAACTTCGAAAATCTTATTTTCAATGATTTTACTCTCATATCAAAATTCTTTTTGAAGAAAAATTTATAACTAAAATAGTGAGGGTAAGTCTGATTTTCTTAACCGTTTTTCGCATGTCTTTGGTCAAATTTCTCAGGAAACTTTATTTTTATCACCGTTGGACCTTTTCATCAAATCTCTTATTC
>JAOTRH010165666.1:0-12648 GCA_034768845.1 Heliamphora exappendiculata
TTAAAATATTTATTTTATTATTTTAAATATATATATATATATATATATATATATATATGTTTATTTTAAAAATCAAATTTATTAAATATCGATAACTTGTTTAACAAATTTCATATGTATTGATAAAATAAATATTAAAATAAAAATTATAATTTATTTTTATTAATATAAATATGATTTATTAAGACAATTATCGATATCTAATTAATTTAATTTTTTTACAATAATAATATATACATTTAAAATAATTAAATAAATAATTTTAATTATTAAAATAAATTTATTTTAAATTCAAAAAACATAAAATTAGACCTCTCCAGTCTAATAAAAATCCAGAAAGAAGCTCATCTCTTTTTTTAGTACATATTTTTTCTTGAGAAATGCGAAGTCAGGGCATAACACCATAACCTGTCCTGTCTTATTATTTCTATTATTGTACCTTACATGCAGGCCATGGTGAAGGTAGATTGGACCTTGTTGAACAAAAAAATATATAATATGAGATTCGTGTATTCTTTTTGCAATAACATTAAGATGGTTATTTTACTTTTTCACATTTCATTTACAGTATGATTTTTCACAACTGCCTGAATAATCAAGATGAGTGAACTGTTGTGATAACACAAGAGATGAGTAACAGAGAAGGTATTTAGTATTGTTGAAATTAATAATTTATAAATTATAATTTATAGTAAAAATTTAAGTATTTAGTACATATTATAATTTGTAATTAAAATAAATAGTTATAATTTATTGCAAAAATTATAAATATTTTAAAATAATTATAATTTTTAATTAAAATGAGATAACATAAGTTAATCACCCTTATATTGCTCACACTTTTTTTTTTTTTTTTAGATCAACAAGATTAGATGTTTACTTCTTCATGACATGTTTTATATCGTTTTATGTTTTATGTGAGTTATTATTACATTAATATATTCTCGCCACTCATCTTGCTTATATATTAATACATTTATGATAAATTGTATAATACAATAAAATAGAAACCTAACATTATTGTTATGAAATTAGTGGTCCGAACAAAGGAGCTTTGAAAGGCACACCAATATACGGATGGAAAAAATTTAACAAAATAGTCTGCAGCAGTAGCAGAATAAAATATTTTTCTCTCTATTTGCACGTAATTAAATAAAATCCAAAATAACAGAATAAAAAATAATAAATAATTGCACGACGCAAATTTTCGTGAAAAACCTTTAAGAGAAAAAATCATGGGATCAAAGTCTGATTTCAAATCTTCACAAGGTTAAAATAATGAGTTTACATATTTAACTCTCAAGACATATCCAGAGAATGACAATATCAAAAATAATATTATCGGGACAACAAAATATTGAATACTGTCACCGTAAGATGAATTCTAATTAAAAAAATAAAGTTTAGATTTCACCGGTTGACAATCGAAACCGTTGGTTATCAAGAATCAGGCACCGAGAGTCTGCGCCTAAAATTTCATTACAATCGGGATTCGTTTGACATCCCATGCGTGCACAATCATGGGTTGTTCTCGCTAAAAACTCTTCAGTCGCGCTCATTGTTGCACGCTGTTTGATTTCTTCCTGCCGTTTCATTCTATGTGGAGAATTGATGATTGACGTGATTGATTTGTCTCCACCTAATACCCAATGGGTTGATATATACTAACCATTAAGGCTTCCCAAGCCATAAGACTTCTAAATAGATGAAAATTCCTAACAAAGTTAGAACTCCAAAAACATCTGGCTATTTTTCTTTTTTTTTTTCCTTATAATAAAATTTTAATATTAATATAATATATATTAGTCCTAATTATATTAGGCTTCTAATATAATTGTACCACCCAAATGGAGAGAACACCAACAAACTCCCATTCCGCCTTATGTGGAGAGATTCATCATACCCACTGCCTCTTTGCAAAAATAATGCTTCTCTGTTAATAAAGTTTTTGTCATCATATCTGCATCATTCTGGTCAATATAAATCTTCTCTAACTATAATAGCTTTTCTTCCAACACATTCCGAATTCAGTGATATCGTACGTTAATGTGCTTTGACCGTGAGTGAAATTGTAAATTTTTGCTCAAATGAATAGCACTTTGGCTGTCATAGAAAGTGCATACTTATCCTGTGTCAATCCCAACTCTTGCAGTAATCTCTTCATCCATAGAATCTCCTTGCAGTCTTCTGCCACTGCAATATACTCGGCCTCTATGGTAGATAGTGCAACGCACTTTTGTAATCTACTCTGCCATAATATAGCTCCCCCTGCAAATGTAGCCTTGTATCCTAATGTAGATTTTCTAGAATCAACATCTCTTGTCATATTAGCATCTGTGAAACCCTCTAACTCAGGCTTGCCCTAACTAAAGTATAAACAAATTCTGAAAGTGCCTCTAAGGTACCGAAAGATCCACTTCACTGCTTCCCAGTGATCGTTTCCTGGATTTGACAAAAATCTGCTCACCACGCCAACTGTATATGCTATGTCTGGCTTTGTACACACCATTGCATACATCAGGCTCCTAACTGCGAACAAATAAGAAACTTTTTCTATCTCTGCCGTTTCTTTCTCACTTGCCGGGCTTTACTGTAAATTGAGTCTAAAATGACTAGCAAGTGGAGTACTTACAGGTTTAGCTTTGTCAATGTTGAACCTCTGAAGTACCTTTTTAATATACCTCCCCTATGAAAGCCATAGTCTGTGATTCTTCCTATCCCAGGTGATCTTCATGCCAAGTATTTGCTTAGCCGATCCCAAATTCTTCATTGCAAAGGATTTGCTCAACTTTTTTTTAAGTTTCTGAATCTTGCTCATGTCGTGACCAATGATCAACATATCGCCTACTTATAGCAGCAATATAATGAAGCCACCTCCTACAAATTTCTTTAGGAACACATAATGGTCTGAATCGGTCTTCTTAAACTCGTGTTTGTCCATGAACTGATCAAATTTCTTGTACCACTGACGCGGTGCCTGCTTCGACCCATATAGACTCTTCTTTAGCTTGCACACTGGATTCTCCCTACCTTTGACTTTGAACCCCTCAGGTTGTTCCATGAAAATCTCTTCCTCTAAGTCGCCGTGGAAAAAGGCTGTTTTCATGTCCATCTGCTCAATCTCCAAATCAAGATTTGTAGCTAACCCGAGAACTGTCCAAATGGATGTCATCTTCACAACAGGTGAGAAGATTTCTTCAAAGTCAATACCTTTCTTCTGACTGAATTCCTTTACAGCCAACCTTACCTTATACTTGGGTTGTGAGTTTTCTTTTTCTGTTTTCAGTCTGTAGACCCATTTATTCTTCAATGTTCTCTTACCTTTTTGCATCTTTACTAGATCATGTGTCTGATTTTCATGTAGGGATTTTATCTATTCTTGAATGGATTTTATCCACTCGTTCCTATGTTCATGTTTAACTGCTTCTTGATAACAATCTGGCTCTTCCCCATCTGTGAGCATCAAATATTCAATAGGTGAATATCTACTAGTGGCTTGATGCTCCATGGTAAACCTTCTCAACTGTGGCTCTGTTGGAGGATCAATGTGAGCTTGCTCTGTCTGCTCTTCTGGGATTGTACCATCAACTGTAAGCGTATCCTCATCAGCATCTGCCTTGTCTTGTGTGTCTCCCCCGTCATTGCTATGCACGGAAGGTGGAACGACTAGATCAGTATCAATCGAATATTCTGCCTGTATAGCTGGTTCCTTTTTCTTGTCCATGTCTTCTATGGTTTCATCCTCAAAGAACGTCGCATCTATGCTTCTGATGATCTTCTTATCAACAGGATCCCAAAGTTTATACCCAAATTCTTCTCGGTTGTATCCCAGAAAGATGTACTATTTTGATTTCCCGTCAAGTTTTGACCTTTCATCTGTAGGAATGTGAACAAATGCTCTGCACCAAAATACCTTCAAGTGCTCGTAGAAGATCTCTTTTCTCGTCTATACTCTGTCTGGTACATCACCCTCAAGTGGAGCTGATGGAGATAAATTTATCAGATCGATTGCTGTCCTCATTGCCTCACTCCAGAAAGTTTTTGGTAGTTTTGCATGTGACAACATACATCTGACTCTTTTCATGATTGCCCTATTCATCCTTTCTGCCAACCCATTCTGTCTTGGCATCTTAGAGATGATCATCTCATACCTGATGCCTTTAACTTGATAGTATTGTTGGAACAGTCCTCGGTACTCACCACCATTGTCAATCCAGATGCACTTTAACGATCTTTCTGTCTGTCTTTGCACACTAGCTTGAAACTGCTTGAACACATCTAGCACATAATCTTTAGTTCTTAAAGCATATGTCCAAACTTTTTGTGAGTGGTCATAATAAATATCACAAAATATCTAGCACCACTCATAATAGTAATATTCATAGGACCACAAATATCAGAATATACTAAGTCTAGGATATTTGACTTCCTAGATGTAAGGACTCTATTATACAGGATTCTGTGTTATTTTCCAGCTAACCAATGAATGCAATTTTTAAAACAAGTACCCGTTACTTCACGTAAAAGCTCTCTCCTGCCTATAACTTGCATGCCCTTCTCAATCATGTGTCCGAGCCGCTTGTGCTATAGCTCGGTGGTGGCGTCTTGCTCAACTGTGCTGATTACTCCTTTGCTAAGCTTTGCTTCCAAGGTGTAGAGACTGGATATCTTCTTTCCCTTTGCAACAATTAGGGACCATTTACTGAGTTTTCACTTTTCATCCCCAAAGTAGTTCTTGTAGCCTTCATCATTCAACTGACCAGTGAATATGAGATTAAACCTCACCTCTGGTACGTGTCTAACATTCTTGAGTACTAATCTGTAGCCTATAGTAGTCTCTAGGCTGACATCTCTCATTCCCACAATGTCTGACATACCTTCATTACCTATTCTAACGTGACCAAAATCGCCAGCTGTATAAGTCATGAAGTATTCCTTATGTGCGGTGACATGGAAGGAGGCACCCGAGTCAATCACCCAATTGAAGTCCTATCTAGTGATCCCAATGAACCCGTCATCACAAACAATGATGGCTTCGCCTTCATCTGAAACTGTTGCAGCTGTATCCTTCTGATCTTTCTTGTCGTCAAACTTGCTCTGTTTCTGATCCCTTTTCAATTTTCTGCATTCCTTTTTCATGTGTCCCATTTTGTCGCAATAGAAGCACTTAATCTCCTTCCTGGATTGAGATTTTCCTCTTGACTTGCTTCTTGGCCTATCGTTATTGGAAGATTTTTTGTTTGTACTCCTCCCCTTCTTATTTGTGACCAAGGCATTTGAGTCAAATGTGCTTCCCTGCTCCTTTCGTCTTGCCTTCTCATTGAACATGCTGTCATTTACCATATCAATGGTGACTTCACCATTCGGTGCTAATTTACTGATTGCCATAACTAGTGTTTCCTAGCTGTTTGACAAAGAACTCAATAGAAGTAGGGCCTACAACTCGTCATCCAGAACCATCTTCATAGTAGTCAACTAATTGATCAATTGCTGAAAATCATTGAAGTGCTCAGCTACACTCTAGCTGTATTTATATTTCAGATTCACCAACCGTCTAATCAAGGATGCTTTATTCTAGGCAATTTTCCTCTGGTACATTGACTCTAATTTCTTCCACAATCTATAGGCATTGGTTTCTTGATTCACGTAGTAAAAAATACTTTGATCTATCCAAGTACGGATTTGAGCCACTATTTTTCTGTTCATAACCGTTCACTCATCATCAGTAGTTTTTTCTAATTTCTTACTATCACCTTCAATCGGTAGACATAAATCCTTAGTGTAAAAGATATCTTTCATCCGCGATTTTCATATCGAATAATTCGATGAATTCAATTTAATCATAGCACCACATGATTCATCTATTTAATCAAACACAAGAACTGAATTTATTCAGACTGTATCTGAACCGAGCTCTGATACCACTTATGGAAAAAAATTTAAAAAAATAGCCTGCAGCGGAATAAAATATTTTTTTCTCCCTTTGTACTTAATTAAATGAGATCCAGAATAACATAATAATAAATAATAAATAATTACACGATGCCGATTTTTACGTGAAAAACTCATAAGAAAAAAAATCACAGGATCGAAGTTTGATTCCAAATATTCACTATATCAAAATAATAAGCTTATAGATTTAACCCTCTAAGCATACCCAGAGGATAACAATATCAAGAATAATATTCCCGGGACAATAAAATATTGAATACTGTCACCGTAAGGTGGATTCTAACTGAAAAAATAAACTCAAGTTTAGATTTCACCGGTTAACAATCGAAACCGTTGGTTATCAAAAATCAGGCGCCAAGAGTCTGCCCCTAAAATTTTATGATGATCGGATTTCGTTTAACATTCGATCCATGCACAATCATGGGCTGTTCTCGTAAAAAACTCTTCTTTCGCGCTCACTGTTGCGCGCTGTTTGATTTCTTCTTGCCGTTTCAATTCTCTGTGGAGAATTGATGATTGATCTGTCTCCACCTAATACCCAATGGGTTTATATATACTAACTATTAAGGCTTCCCAAGCCATAACACTTCTAAATAAATGAGCATTCTTAACAAAGTTAGGAATTCAAAAACATCTGACTATTTTTCTTCTTTTTTTTATAATAAAATTTTAATATTAATATAATATATATTAATCTTAATTATATTAAATTTCTAATATAATTGTACCCTTTCAAATGGAATGGTACTTAGTACATATACCAGATGTATTAAATAATATATTTTTGTAAAAGAGTCCTAAATATAAGAATCTTATAAGTAGTCTCAATCTTTTTTTATCTTTTCAAATTGCAGTACAGTGGGTACCACATTTTATTGGTTTTTGTATATCCAGTACCACAAAAAAATACCTTTTTCGGCAATTAATTTAGAAGCATTTTTATATGTTCGCCGGTAAAAACTAGCATTCTTGATATATTTTTGAATGGCATTAGCGGCATTTTTTAAGCCCCAACTCTAAGAAATGTTTACCAGCGTTTGTTTAAGTGTCGCTAGATTCTCACCGGAGTCGGAAAGTCATGCCGGTGATAGATCTTTACCAACATTAATTAAACGCCGCTAATAATTTCCAGGAAGTTTTAACGAGTTTTATTAAATGTTGGGATTATTTCACCCTCCCCCGCCCCCACACGGCTTTTTGCAATGTTTTCAATAAATATCACTAAATGTGCCAAGAACAATTTTTGCGGTGCTTTCGGCATTATTGCCGGAATTTGTTAAACGCCGGGGAAGGATATTTTTTTAGTAGTGATCCTTTTGTAGGCAAACTCTCCTTGTATTAAGGCATCCAACACACATAATTAAGGTTGATGTACAGAGCTAGTTTTATTATTATTATATAATTTAAATTTTTGAAACTTTAAATATATAAACTTATTTTTTTTATGAATGCGTTCATTGAGATCTATTAGATAAGAATTATATTCAAAATGAAATTTTGTAAAAAAAAATCAAAAATCTGATTAATGTTTTTTTTTTTTTTATACTTTTTTAGGATAGAGAAATTATTCAATTTTGAAAAAGAATAAAATTTAAGAATTGGTCATTTTAAAATCAATTTTCTATTTTAAAATTGGAAAATTTACTTGTTTCAACATGTTGAGAAATTTAATATTTTCGTGTGCTTTAATTGTAATTTTTCTTTTAATTTTGCTTTATTTGTAAGTTTAAAAAATTTAAAGATCTATCAAACACTTGCTTTTCAAAAATATCTCAATTCTAAAACTTATAAATTTTATAAATTCTTGAAGTATTGAACACCATTACTATTTAGACAGTAAAAGATTACAAAATAAAAAATCTATACATTAAATTTTTTTAGTTCGCAACAGAAAAATCTCTTAATTTATTTTTAATATAATTTTATGTTTAATATGAGTTTTCTATAATAGATCTCAAACGAGTAGGTTCAAAAAATATTAATTTTGCTAAAAACAAATCTATATTAAAACTTATAAACATTAAAAATTTAATTTAAAATGTAATTAACTTGTCATAAATTATTTAAATAAGAATAAATGAGTTATAATTAAAAATCATGTCTAAAAATAGGATATTAGCTTTAAAAACTTTAACAATGTTACCAATTCTATTATATATATATATATTTAAAATAAGATTAATAAATAATTAGTTGTATGTATATATACAAAGAGTCGTATAGTATTTTATGTGTGAGAGCTCTCACCTGATAAGGGCAAAGAGCTTATGACTGTGATCCAGCGTGGCAAATCTGACCGCTGCAACGTGGGTCCCAAGTCACGAGATCATTACTCTCTGTAAAGCATTCGCAAGTGGGGCCCATGAGGCCACGAGGGTATCATAGGAATGGACCGTTTGAAAAATATTAATTTTAATCGTAATTAATTATCGATCAAATATAAATGAAATACAAAAATTAAAAAACAAATTTGGTCAGGACAGCTATTTTGATATGTTCGCTTGTGTTGCTTTTGGACGGTCATGATCGCAGTATGACGATGTTGGGTTCCATTATGGCCACCGGCCTAGTTTTAGTTATTTTATAAAAAAAAATTAATTAAACATAAATAAGATATAAAAATTAAAAATTGAGCTGGTTATAAGCAAAAGAAAAGTGGGCCACCACAGCTATTTTGATATGGTCGCTTTTGTCGCTATTGGACGGTCATGATCGCAGTATGGTAGTGTTGGGTCCCACTCTGGCCACCGGCCTAGTTTCACCTCTCTTTTTTTGGGCCATGTCAAGGTGTGAAGGATTGGGTTTTGTTTGGTAGTTGACTTTAAACTGGTTTTAAAGTTAAGTTTTTTTATATTTTTACTTAAAAACTCAAAAGGTCAAAAAAATTTATTTTTCAACTCAAAAGGTTTTAACCTTTTTATATTTTACATAATTTTTTATATTTTAAAAAATATCATAATTTTTATTATATAATTTTATTTTTTATAAAAATTATATTTTTAAATTGTACTCGTCAAAATCTATCAAATAAGATCCATATGAAATATAAATTTATTTTAAAAAATTTAAAAATTTATAACAATTTTTTTAAAAAAAAATTTACCTTTAGACTTAAAACCACTTTAAGCCTTGGACTTAAAGTCACTCTGTACCTCTCTCAAACCAAATTATTTTGGTTTTCTTGGAGTTAAAGTAGCTTTTAAGTAAAAATTTTGGCTTAAAATTAGGTTGTCAAACGAGGCTTTGGTTCAATTTTTAGGAAAAAAAAAAGGAGGGTGAAAATATCGGCTTAAAGTAGGGGCGTATTTACACGATAATTTATTACTTTATCGATAGAAGAATAGGGGCGTAAAAAATATTCAAAAAAACTCATAAATCGATCTGATTTGTACGATTTGTTTCAGTTCTATATTAAAATGATTTGATTCTAAAACGGTTTAATAATTAATTTTATTAAACACATGATCCAATTAAGTTTAGCCTAAACTATTGTTCAAAAACTTAAAATTGTAAACTAAATATAAGAAATGGGCTTTTGTCTAATATTGTGGTAATCGATCTCAAAAAAATAAGCAACACCATTTTGAAATTTCTCGTTTCTAATGGCGCATTAATATTTGAATATTTAGCTTATTTGTATTAAAATGCCGTAATTTAATATGAATGATAATTTAATATTAATTTATTAACCTAAACTATTTTTGTTTTTTTTATTATATTTGTTTGAAAAAAAATTGTTCAAGTGGCTTTTAAAAAAAAATAAGAAATATAAAAATATAAAATATATATGCTTTTATAAAAAATGGTCCACTTCAGTTAGTACAATTTTTAAAGAAATAAAAATAAAAATCAAGAATTGAACCGTTATACAACAGTTCTAAAAAATTGAGAATCAAACTAATTTATGGATAACAATTCAACTATTTCGTAAAATGGTTCAATTAATTATTTAACAGTCAACTAGCGACAGCTAACGAAAGGGGCATCTGATATCGACAATTAAAACAGAAAGAAGGACAGTGTAATTTTAGAGATTACAGGAGAGATCCCTGTAATAAACTTAAATCTCAAGAAAGATAAGTGTAATTTACCTTTTTTTAAATCTTGGACAGAAAAATCTCAATGCCTAAATAAAGGCTTGATTTCAGAGAGAACAATAACAACAACGAACTAGACAAGAAGTTTTCTATTTTTCGATACCTATTGTTAGTTTTAGAAGTTAGATTAGTTAGATTCTCATATTGTAATCTTTATTATTCATAATAAAATTTCTTTTTTAGTCTTATTCAAATTTCTGTGCTTATACTTGCATTTTGTCCAAGAAAGTTCTAAAACACGGCACTGAACCACCCACAATTAATTGATATTATTATTTGTCAATTTTGACAGAAAAACGTTTTATTTGGTTAACAAAGTTTAACACGCTTAATGAGACATCTTGCTATATTGAAATGAAAAAATGGTATAAAAAATAGAAAGAATAAAAATATAAGTGATAAATGATCAACATCGCAAGAATATGAGGCAAAATATAGACCAAAATAGTGGTAAAAATATACTTACCAACATGAGTGAAAAACAACTTTGTAAGGCAATAATGGCTTAATCAGATATCATCCCTTTTTCTCATTTATAATTACCAAGAAATGATGGTTATCATAAATGCCAACAAAGGCTTCTTCACATCTTGGCAAGCAATTCGTGCAAGAAGATAACATGGAAAATACAGTAATTAAATTGATGTTATGAAGTTGAGGCTTCAACAAAAGATTTAGGATTTTTGTATATATGGTCAAAAGATAAATGGCCATTAATGGTTAATGGAATATTTTAATTAGTGCCAAGCAATTAATATATTTGACATATTACAACTCTTTAAGAATTAAAAACTTTTTATTATTAAAGAGTTAAGAGGCATGCTTGCAAGAATTCAGATTACACACGAGTACCCCCCACTTCAGGCTGTGATTGAGAGTGACTTTTCGATGTCGATTCTTGCAAGTAAGTACTCAGCTTAAAGCTCTTCCCCTCTTGAGAAGAGATTCACATTCTGACTCAAGTAAGAAATCGCCCGCTCTCAGAGTCTTCAAAGCAGGTTCCCTATCAAATATGATGATAAAAAAAAATCTATTAGAATGTGTGGAGTCTAAAATGCAACATAGCACGAAATTTCAAAAGTTGACGCTTGAGCACCGATAGTCCAGAATGGGGGCTCGCGAGGCACTTGCGGGGCACTCGAACACTAGACCGCCATGATGTTTCCAGTATATGGCGCTCGCTAAGCGCTTATTGAGTGCTTGAGCGCCGCCGCGACAGTACGCTATTAACCTAGGATTTCTCATATCGTTTTGTAATGCATTCGACAGATAGGGTGCTAGAGAGACTTTAGACAGGCACGAAAATGGCCTAAAAACTATTGTATTTCGTATCTTTACTCTATATAGTAAAAACTCGTAGCATCCGTGAACATAAAAACTCTTGCCAAACCATATACATTTTGTGTTTCTCGTATGTAATTGATTCTCGTGCTTGTTCGCGATTATTTATCTCAAAATCTTGTCAGGAGTTTGTTCATTAACTCGAACAAAATCTAAGGGCCACTTATGCCTATTTAATTTTTCAAAACTAAGTTTCAATAAAATGCATAACATATATAGGCATTCATAAAGTAACGTCATAGATGTCTCTTGTTAGTAATTTTAGTATTTAAAAAATATCCAATCAATTGCATTTTTTCCATCGATTAGAATTCTAGCCAATTATGGCTATTAAGAAATTTTTTTTTTTGTGTAATGGTACAACTCTTCAAAAATTCAAAAACTCTCATTTTTAAGAGTTAGGGCATTGTTTAAACCAAAAATTATATTTCTGTCGTTGATGCTATTTTCTATCCAAATACTCGGTCAATTTTTACACGGCTTGGTGAAAAATAATTTTAGTATAAAGAATGTCCACATAAAATACATTAAAGTATAACAATTGACAAAAAAAAAAACTTGCATAATAATTAATGAAAGTTATAATCAAATGGCACTTGATATTGTAGAATTAATTCTTATTTAAGGTAGTTATAAGAAATTATCAATGGTTAGAGGTAATTATTTATGAAATTTATTCTATAAATATGTATATTGTAATAACTATAAATCATCAATCACTTCATTTTAACAATTCAATAATAAATTTTATTTAGAAGTATGAATAGTTTAACTGAAATTCTAAAAGTAACGTAATGTAGATTATTTCTTAAATATCTTCAAAAAGAAATGCTCAACATTCGTTGAGTAATTGTAGATGAGTAGAAACATTTTTTTCTTGTATTTTTGTATTTATTATCATAAAAATTAATTAAAAATATTTATTAGTCTTCGGTCTTTATTTATTGCCTTCACTTGTTTGTTTAGTTATTTTTATATTCAACAAAATTTTGAAACACAGTATCGAACCGTAACACAATTGGTTAATATAATTTTGAGTTTTCTATGGATCTCGAGAGAAAAACTTTTTATTTGGTTAACTACGCAATAATAATTTTCTTATTAAAAATGTTTTCTAACAAAATACATTTTATAAAAAGAATAAAAATATGCATCATGAAAAAGTCAAAAATTATTATTTTTTATTAACTTTTTTATAAACTAAATATATATAATGAAAGTTAATTTTTATATATTTTTTTTCACTTCACTTTTTCGT
>JAOTRH010165697.1:0-12645 GCA_034768845.1 Heliamphora exappendiculata
AGTCAGGACCTTTAGTGGAATAAGTTCTGATTCGTGCGAGAAATGATCTAACTCGGGGACAGAGTTAGGGATATCCGATTTTCTTGTACGGTAAGCCCGAGTCCTATACTTTCTCATGATCCCTCACGTAGCCCATTAAACGCACGGATAATTTTCTTATCGATTTCGATTATTATTTAATTTAATTTGAATGTCGGTTTTGCCGCCGGGGACATTCAGGAATTAAATTGAATTGTTGGAGGACGGTTTTGAAATTTTGCAAACCTAAGGATTACTCCCTAGGTGGTCGGCCCTAATGGAGGGAGTGGAGATTTGGTTTTAGATGGATATGTATGTCTTTCTTATTTTATGGGATAGAAAGATACATATACCATATATATCTTAAGGAATATATGTAAATATATAATAAGAGGCTAAACCTAACCCTAATCCCTAACCTAGCCGCCGCCCCCTCACTCTGCTTTTTGGCAAATTATTTTTGCCATTTGGAGAGAAGTATGAGAAGAAATTGAAGAGGAGAAAAAGTTTTCGATCGTAATCGGTGCCCACACACCGTGATCGTCGTAGTACGTCCGGGACATACGTGAGAACGTTGCAAGGTCATCTTCAACGTATTCGGGATTTATTGAAACTTTTTGACAAATTTCATAAATGTATAATGTCATTAAGATTAATATAGTTCGTTGTTTTCATGAAAAACGCATACGTCATTTTTTACGGTCACGACGTTGGTTCAATTTTTTTTTCTACTCCCAACAAATTTGTGATTTATTTTTGTGGGCTCCTAAAATTTAATAATATAATTTTGATTAAAGTGAGGATTAATTGTGGAGTTAATAGTATAAGTGATTATAAAATAAATAAATTTAATTAAGTTTCTGGGATAAAAAAAAGAGAGATATCTCATCTTAGCCGAAGCTGAGTTCGGGAAAAAGCAGAAAGAGAGAGATTGAGAAAGATCGAGGAGAGACCGAGAAGGATCGAGAAAGATCAAGAGAGGTTGAGAGAAAGAGGGAGAGAGAGAGAGAGACGCATATAAGAGAGACCCGAAGGTCCCCCTCCATCGACGCCTTCTCCCTTTCCTTGATCGGCGACCATGGGAGGAAAACAAAGAAGAAGAGTCAAGAAGTGTGCACGACCACCCACCATCGTCGTGCCCCGTTGATCTTGCCATCGTCGTCGACCACCAACCCGTTGTCGACCTCCCTCGTTATTTTCGTTTCTCCCAAGCTCTCCCTCCTACGCCCTTGTTCTTGTTTCTTCATCACCTTCATTTCGCCATTGATGGAACTAAAGCTTAGGGACTAATCTTTCTCAGCAACTGAGGATTCAAAACTCTAAATTGGTGGCCACCAGTTGGGATTCAAGCCATCCGGATTGGGAATCTTGCAACCGGACCATCGAGAAATAGAATTTCCAAAAGCTGCGGTAATTTTTCTCCCCTGTTCTACATCGTTCACTCTTTCCCCTCCGTTTACTGAATTTGTTTTTATTCGAATAGGAGGGCAACCGGAGATGAACCAAAGTGTAATCGACATATCGAAGCCTCATGGAGCAAGAAATCGAGCTAGCTGAACTTAGGGTTTCTGAAGATAGAGCAGAATTTCCAAGCTTGTGGCTTCAAGAGATAGGATTTTGACTAATTTTAGTGCCTTGAGTTGATTTGTGTTGATTTTTTTTAGTATAAAAGTTTAGCTCTATGATTGAGAAATGAATAATTTTTCTAAGTGTTTGAATTGATTAATGTGAAATTATGAGAGTTAAGTTCTTGGACGAAATTAGAGATAATTAAGGGTTTATGAGGGCTTGACATAAGAGGTTGTGGTTAAATTAGTGTTTCCACCCCTAAATCGAAATTAATTGTGGGATGCTTGAATTTAAATTCACTAATCAGTGGTTGAATTTGTAATGAGTCGATAAGGGGATTAAAATGGAGCTTTGAATAGTTATTGGAGCCGTTTAACTTGATGATTTGTAGAATGTGAACTAAACCTATTGTTGGAATAATTAATTTAGAAAGGTTGATATAAAAACCCATGTTTAAATTAACTGAAAACCATGATTAAGCAATGTGTGAACTCAAGTCTTGAAACTTAATGTATAAATTGGAAGTAGAAACATTTGAATATGATATAGTAATGTGAAATTGTGAAGTGAACTAATGAAGGATAAACTCATGAATAACAAAAAAGATTTGGAACTTAGTGGGTTTAAATTGTGTGAATAGTGATTGGAATACTTTGCTCTCATGAAAGTCGAGAACCAATTAAATACAAGTGACTTATGATGAACTCGACATTAAGGGTTGGGTTAGCGAATTAAATCAGCAAAGTGGGCCTTGTCCAACCCTAATGCGATACATTTGAGAAATTAGTTAATTTAAATTCATGAAAATATGAAATATGTTGGTAAAGATGAGGCGAAAACATAACACATGAATAAAGCAATTATAATATGGTTCTTAAACGTTGTTGAAACTTCTCAATTTGTTGGTTTGAATTAAACGGATTAAATTGACACCTAAATTGAAAAATTTAGAAGCTTTAAAGTTCTTTATATACGTCTGAACCACATAGAGGAAGCGTAAATGGGTTTATAATTAAAGAAGATTGGATAAGTGTTGAATGAGAGAAATAATGAAAGTGTGTTTGGGATTTATGAAATTGATGAAACTTGCTAATAAAATTGGGAAGATCATGGAAAGTATAGTAACTAAGAGTTTATGGTTGAATGAATGACCAAAATCAAATGATTTAAAATTAATTGATGAGAAGAATTTACCCGTTAAATTAAACATGAAAATCAAATGAAAAATTGATGGGTGGATGGCATGTGTGAGTTGTGATTATTGATGGTATAACAAAATGATCAGATTTGAAATTTGTTTTGGTAAAATATAAAGCAATCATGGATTCATGAGAATTGGACAGACGTTTAATGAAAGAAATTATGAAATGTGATTGAAAATTATGATTTAATGAATATTGGATTTTATTGAATTGATACGGTAGTGATTATGAGATTTGATTTGGGGAGGTGGGGCTCCCGGTTGATTAACGAATGTTAATATGATTGTTGAGATATTGAATCGATGGATAATTGATGTGATTAAGTTGGACTTGCACAGCTCCGCGGTGAAAGATCGAAAACTTGTGCAAGATAGGGACCACGTACCCACGGGTTAGCCCCTGAAATGTGGTAGTTGTGTTGTGGTAAGTTATAGAGCAACCCATTCCACAATGGTTTCGCGTAGCCTATTGGGGGCGAATGGGGCAATGTTTCTAGAAGCTGAACCTGACGTCGGTTTAATATGTGTCGTGATGAGTTATAGAGCGACCCATTCCACAATGGCTTCGCGTAGCCTATTGGGGGAAAATGGGGCGATGTTTCTATAAGCTGCATCCGACGTTGGTTTTAGTTGATTGTAGTGGTGAGTTATAGAGCTATCTATTACCCATTAGTTTTGCGTAGCCTATTGAGGGAATAGAGAGGAATTTCTATAAGCTGCACCTTACGTTGATTCAGTATTTGATTGATGAAATAAAATGCAATTGTGGATAATGAGCTAATGAACCGAAAAGAAAGTTAATGATTTTATAATAAACCAGCGTGCGTTGGCATTCGATAAATTATTAAAAAGAAAATGAGCATGAAAGGGAGAACCAAAGAAAGATAAAGAGACACTATAATTTATGTCAAGAGAAGAAAAGAAGGAAAATAAAAGAATGTCAACAATTGAATTGAGATGAATAATGAGCCTAATAAGACTGAGGAGATAGACCGAGAAATGAACAATTTTATAAAAAGAATGTAAATTTAAATGTTGGATAATAAACCAAAGAAAATGGAAATGTGGATAAAGAACTAATAAATTGAAGAAAAAGTTAACGGTAAGAGAAAATAGTATTCAGTAATTGATCAAAGAGAACTTGGAAAGGGTATGAATAAAGTATGAATTATGAATCTTTAACCTCACGGGAAATGTGATGAATTAAATTAATAAATGTGAGTAATGAGTTTCATGAATTTGAGTACTAAAAGGAAATGAAATTTGATGTTAAAGAATGTGAAATGATAGAAAGGATTAATGAGTTTCAGGAAGTAGAATAAGAATGAACATATGGCACTTCTAAATTTAAAATAAGTATGGATTATAACTCGGTTATGAAAATGTTTTTAAGTTGCATACAAAAGCATATTCATTTACACCTCACAAATCATGCATTGCACTTTTATTAGTCTTATTCTACGAGTTTCGGCTCAGGTTTTATGTAATCAACCTTTTACAGGTGTTGATAAAAGAAGAGTAAGGAAGGATTCGGATCTTCAATAATGCATTGGAAGAAGGGAGAAAATTTTATTATATTGATGTATAGATGTAATCATATATATTTGTTCAAACTACAAGGAAATAATGAGATTATATTGGATAAATGTAATCAGTATGCAGATCTGGTGAGACTTATGTATAATTTAAGTCGCATGGAGATGGATACAGTAAATAGGAAGTGGATGATGCAAATTATTATGTAGCTTAAGCTTGCATGGTTTAATTTTCTTTGGGAATTGGTATAACTAAGATGTAGTTGGAAATGAATGGGTGTAATAGTTTTGATTGTGTTGGAGAGTTGAAATTCAGGCGGTGCCTGAGTATATATATCTTGTGATTTGAGTTTGAGTTTGACAGGTAAATTTGGGATAATGCGAAAACTGAGGAGATTTTGCCAAAAATTTTAAGAAATTTACTTAGATTTTAAAGTTTAAGAAAGGGACTTCTTTGAAACCAATTACATTCTAGTATCTTTCTTTAAAGGAGGTTCAGGCCATAAATAAGGATTTAAAGAAAAAGTCTCCTCAGTGATTTTGGTAATGTTGAGTTCTCAAGTGGAGTTCACATGACCCGGGGTTCGAGGCGTGCCAGAATGGCATTAGAGCTCTAGGTTCGAATACCTATGAACTATGGGTGATATTTTGTGATTCATTTGATGATTATTAGCACCACTACATGGCATGAATTGTGTGCTTGCATGGGTATGCAACAAAATTGTCTTGCGTGTGCTATGTGTTTATGTGTGCATAGTGGTTGAATCTTGGGAGTGATATGACTTGCCTTTGGGCGTCCAGTTAACTATTCTGGGGTTCGAAATAGAAAAGTGTTTGGCTGACGTTCTTTCTATGGGAAATCTAGACTAGTTACCCAGATTAGCGTGTCATTTCTAGAGGTTCACCTCAGTATGTGTCACGCCCCAACATCCGGGTCACGCGAAAGCCCACCAAAACACCCATTTAAGAAAATAGGTTTTACAGTTAGAAATCAAAGATAACGGTTGAATAAATATCCCCACAGTTCAACTCTCATAAAAACTGTAAATTATGCAATCTCATACATGAATAAGTATATCGTCAAAAGCCGTACAATAGCCGCCTTCTGAAACAGGCATCACATGTCGAGATATATGTACAAAACAGGAAAAAACTACGACTAGTCTTCCGTCTCGACGGGCATCTAGGTCATCTTATCACGTCCACCTGAAGAAGTTTTCAGAAAATCCCACCACGTGAGTCGAAACGAAACAGACTATAAAGCTGTAAAGCATGATATGCAATCATGTGGTGGGAGCTAGCTCGATCACAAAAGCCAACACGATTTTTTCACAAAAATCACCAGTTTTCCATCTGAAAACTATCATTTTCATCCTTAAAACTATGCATATAAACCTGAGAGTTATCATACCACAGTTAAGGGAAAGCAGTAAAACAACATTCTCCACTCGGGATAAAAATCAACCGAGGAGACAAGATAAATGAGATCCTATGTACCGACTTTGCCATACCAGACAAGGTAACCGGTATAGACTCCTGCCCATTATCCTAGTCCTGAACCACTGAAAGTCAGCTAGATAATGACAAGTTCTATACGGAGTTACGACAATGTAAAACTTAATTTATGGGACTGCCCTGAAGGTAATAAGCACCTAATAACCACTTAGTTTACGAGACCACAGCCCGAGGGTACTAAGCACCCAACCACCTCGTTTACGGGGACTAACCCGAAGGACCGAAGGACCGTAGGTACCTACGCTGCGCACATTTCTGGACTTTCACCAAGGAGCAATGGAAGCCCACTCACAAACCCATTGTCCCGATACATCTATGATAATATTTCAAAACCAACCCACAAAGCAGTTATACAACATATGTATATATATGTGATCCAATCCATGAAGCATGGAGAACAAATCAAAACATGTAAACACTTAATTCTATCAAAACGTTTTAGAAGTGAGACTCAACCCCAAAGGTTAGCTCCAAACCTTCAACAAACACGTTTTTTCAAAACTCCATTTTCAAACCATCTTTTTGAAAACTTTCGGCAACCCTTTTTGAAACCATAGAATCTCATAAAAACCTCGAATAGACATCGCACGAGAAAAGCTTGAACCAAAACACATCATTTTCCAAAAAGCCAGATTCAGTCAACTGGACTCACCCTCCAGTCGACTGAAAAACACACTAGAAATGAGAACCCAAAACAGAAACCACTTCAGTCGACTGACCTCCTAGGTTCAGTCGACTGAACCTCCCACATGATGATCCAGTCGACTGAACTAATAGGTTCAGTCGATTGAACTAGCCCAGATCATGTTTTGAGCTATGATTTTGGTTTCTAAATCTCAGATCGAGCCTAAAAAATACACGTTTTCATACCTAGGAGCACACCCGAGCTCAAGGCTATCATAAAACCTTGAAAGGAACATCCCTCTTTTGATTTCATCCAACCGAACACCGAAAAACAATTTTAACCCAAAACTGGATCTAAAACACAAATCATCTTTTCATGCATTTTTACACGGTGAAACAACATAAGATTACATATATATATCCCTCATACAACAGTAGAATCTGAAATCCTACATCGTTGGGTCAAAAACTCGACATCTCGATCCACATGCAAATTCGAGTTTTGTCGGAATCAAATTCTGACTAGATGGATGCGAAGCCCTCGATGCCGATCTAAGGATCAGCAGATGGTCCGTAAAAAATCAAGCCCCGGGCCCCCGAAAAGTTAAAGAGAAGGTAGAGAGAAATTTAGAGGAAACTTAGAAGTTTTCAAAATATCTTTTTAGAAAATATCTAAGTTCCGATATTTATAGACCTCCAAAATTTTTTTTTTTTAAATTTCAAAATTTACACGACAACTCCCTACAACCCCGGGAACCGACCCCGCATGCTCAGATAAACTTTAACATGCATCAAAGCGAATAAATCATACATCGAACAAATATATGCAAAACACAACATTTACATATAAATCTAAAAAAGAGACGGGTCTGGGTCTCATGGTATGTGAATGTTTTTTGGTGTGATACTTTTAGGTTGTGATCTATGTATTAGGTGATTATCAAATGTTAAGTTTTATATCACTAAGTTTATAATCTCAACCATTGGAAATGTATGACTATAAGGTCATAGTAACGTTGTGGTTAAGGTCATGATATGGGCCGAGGAGATGCGACCCTGTGTTTGACGATTTTTCGAGTTTGAGAGTTAAGAGACGATTGCTCGTAAAGTAGCATGTTAGTGTTGCAAAAAATTTTCTTTGATGTTAGTACGAGATGGATACTAGTTAAGTTCTTTGATTAAGAATGTTTGGTGCGGTATAACCCTGTAGGCATAATGACCTTTTAAAAGGTAGATGGTTTGGTGGGCTTGCATCATGATAATAACGTCATTAGTTAAAAACCTTAGTGAACCTTAATATGGAACCTTGTGTATGGAAATAGAATCGGATCGAGATCATAATAGTTATGACTCTTGGACATTTTGAATACTTGGGTAACCTAATCTTGGTAAGCTAGGGAAGTAATTAATAGATGAATATAGAAGTAGAGGACATGGCTTCTCTTTTTGAGAATAAGTATCCCTCTTAAATTTTTACAAGGCTGAAGAAACTTGGATTGGTGACAAGATATCTTTTTCATGGATTGGACCCATGTCAAGAGATGACTCATTCTATTTCGATTAGAGAAGTAATTATCCGTTCACTTAGGAGGTTGACAGAACTTGAAACTTTGTTTGATGGACATCTTTCGGAAGGTTGTTCTTTGTTATGATGGCACTGTCAGGAATGAATGTAGCAATTCGATTATTTAATTTGACTAGGGGCTTAAGCCAGAAGCCAAGAGTTTCTTCGCTGCTAGTGAACCAGTTAGTGTGTTGATTGTAACGACCCCATCAAATCTAGTATGTGAGGATAGATCTTGATTTTTCTTTAAGTGGTAATTTGAGATGATGAAAGAAATATTGTTTTGTATAAGAATAATCTTTCTGACCGTCAAGTATTGTTGTATTTGACTAGTTGTGATTGAGTGAAATATTGCATATCTTGTCAAGAACTAGTAGAAGAGAAAAGAGTCAGTCTAAAGGAGATCCTCGTTGAGTTATGGGTTGAAATAGTTGACGGTAAATAATGTATGGGAGTTCTGAACTTGGTGCAACCTTTAGATATAAGTATGTAAAAGATTTGTGAGAAATGCCCAAAGGACTAGGAATAAAGTTATCTGTCAGTGAAGAGTGTTTTTCTGAGCAACATCGTCGTGTATAACGCAATATGTAAAGTATGATGAAGCTGGGGCGTCTTAGATAAATATGCGGTTTAAGTCTTGGAACTAAATATGACAAGTAGTTAAATCTTGGTAATGAAGGTTAACAATGTGAAGTGCGATAAAACATAATAATGTTGTTCAAAAGGAAATTGTAAGAAATTCCAAGAAAGGTTTTGGTTTTGAGAACTAGTGATGAATTTTGTGGACGAAATTCCCCAAGGGGGGAAGGTTATAGTGACCTGGTATGTTTGTATTTAAGTGATTAATTATTTTAGCATAATTAAAATTTTGTGGGACAATTTGTGATTTATTTTTGTAGGGTCCAAAAATTTAATAATATAATTTTGAATAAATTGAGGACTAATTGTGGAGTTAATAGTATAATTGATTATAAAATAAATAAATTGAATTAAGTTTATGGGACTCAAAAAAAAAAAAGAGATCTCATCTCAGTCGAAGCTGAGTTCGGGAAAAACCAGAAAGAGAGAGATCGAGAAGGATCGAGGAGAGATCGAGAAGGATCGAGAGAGAGAACGAGAGAGGTCGAGAGAAAGAGGGGGAGAGAGAGACGCATATAAAAGAGACCTGAAGGTCCCCCTCCACCGACGCCTTCTCCCTTTCCTTGATCGGCGACCATGGGAGGAAAACAAAGGAGAAGATTCAAGAAGTGCGCGCGACCATCCACCACCGTCGTGCCCCGGCGATCTTGCCATCGTCGGCGTCGGCGTCGACCACCAACCCTTTGCCGACCTCCCTCATTATTTTCGTTTCTCCCAAGCTCTCCCTCCGATGCCCCTGTTCTTGTTTCTTCATCACCTTTATTTCGCCATTTATGGAGTTAAAGCTTAATAACTAAGCTTTCTCGACAACAAAGGATTCAGAACTCTAAATTGGTGGCCACTAGTTGGGATTCAAGCCATCCGGATTGGGAATCTTGCAACCGGACCACTGAGAAACAAAATTTCCAGAAGCTGCGGTAATTTTTCTCCCCTGTTCTACATCGTTCACCCTTTCCCCTCCGTTTATTGAATTTATTTTTATTCGAATGGGAGGGCCACCAGAGATGAACCAAAGTGTAATCTACATATCGAAGCCTCATGGAGCAAGAAATTGAGCTAGCTGAACCTAGGGTTTCTGAAGATAGAGCAGAATTTCCAGGCTTGTGGCTTTAAGAGATAGGATTTTGACTAATTTTAGTGCCTTGAGTTGATTTGTGTTGATTTTTTTTAGTATAAAAGTTTAGCTCTATGATTGAGAAATAAATAATTTATCTAAGTGTTTGAATCGATTAATGTGAAATTATTAGAGTTAATCTCTTGGATGAAATTAGAAATAATTAAGGGTCTATGGGGGCCTTGACATAGGAGGTTGTGATTAAACTAGTGTTTCCTCCCCTAAACCGAAATTAATTGTGGGATGCTTGAGTTTAAATTCACTAATTGGTGGACGAATTTGAAATGAGTCAATAAGGGGATTAAAATGGAGCTTTGAATAGTTATTGGAGCCGTTTAACTTGAAGATTTGTAGAATGCGATCTAAACTTATTATTGGAATGATTAATTTAGAAAGGTTGATATAAAAACCCATATTTAAATTAACTGAAAACAATGATTAAGCAATGTGTGAACTCAAGTCTTGAAACTTAATGTATAAATTGAAAGTAGAAACATTTGAATATGATATAGTATTGTGAAATTGTGAAGTGGACTAATGAAGGATAAACTCATGAATAACAAGTAAGATTTGGAACTTAGTCAGTTTAAATTGTGTGAATAGTGATTGGAATACTTTGCTCTCATGGAAGTGGAGAACCAATTAAATAGAAGTGACTTATGATGAACTCTACATTAAGGGTTGGGTTAGCGAATTAAATCAACAAAGTGGGCCTTATCCAACCCTAATGCGATACATTTGAGAAATTAGTTAATTTAAATTCATGAAAATATGAAATATGTTGGTAAAGATGAGGCGAAAACATAACACGTGAATAAAGCAATTATAATATGGTTCTTAAACGTTGTTGAAACTTCTCAATTGGGGTATAACTGAGATGTAGTTGAAAATGAATGGGTGTAATAGTTTTGATTGTGTTTGAGAGTTGAAATCCAAGCGGTGCCTGAGTATATATATCTTGTGATTTGAGTTTGAGTTTGACAGGTAAATTTGGGATAATCCGAAAAATATAGGAGATTCTGCCAAAAATTTTAAGAAATTTACTTAGATTTTAAAGTTTAAGAATGGAACTTCTTTGAAACAAATTACATTCTAGTATCTTTGTTTAAAGGAGGTTCAGACAATAAATAGGGATTTAAAGAAAAAGTCTCCTCGGTGATTTGATAATATTGAGTTCTTAAGTGGAGTTCACTGTTTGAGGCAATACAGTCTAGATCATTATTTTTATAAAATGATTTTCGGTAAAAAATTAACTGGACGGGTACACATCGAAACGGGCTCCAGATAAAAATTTTAACGTCGAACGATCAAAAATAAACTCGTGCAACCAAAGTTAATTTAGATGAATACCTCTTGTCAATTTAATCTTCAAATACAACTTGATTTCGAGTTGAAACTCTAGTCAGATCTTCTACTGTATTTCCTTACGCGATCCTCGAACGTAGTATGGATTACGATTCTCTGAGAACTCGTACCGGCAGAACTCCAATATATTTAAGTCTTGAAAGACAAAAATAATATCATATATGATATATGAGATATGAACTACCTGATGATGATGTATCAATCTCAAACTGGTTCAGCCTACCCGCGTATATCAGGCTATACATGAGATATAAATAATGAATTGTAGACATGATTAGTGGCTCCCGTATATACACACCAGGTGCTGGTAGATAACAGCGCTAAACATGTTTTCACAACTAATGAACAGACATTACTCTGTTTGTTCTGACTTCTGAGAAATGCTAGACATAACTTTTTTCAGTGCCGGGTCTAGTTGTAGTGAAAACATCTGCCTTTCGATTTTTTCACACCAGTCCGTGGCCCATTAACTACCTTGAAAATCGTGTCTCCCTGTTTCTGAACATTTTTCATCTTCATGCCTTTCGGCCCCGAGGAAGAACCTTTTTTTCGAAACAGACACATTTTCTGGTATTGAAAGAATACCATTTGTTGTTAAAGCTATATCCATTTTTCATTTGCAGTCAATATAATTTGGTCTCGTATGTTTGTTTTCTTTGAGTATTAAAACGAGCGAGTTGAAATCAATTTTAATTCTGAAAATCACATAATTAAAAAAATTGTCAATTATGATGAGCAAAATTTTGAATTCATTTTAATTTAGTTCCCTCTACTATTTTAAAATTAATTCGCCAACAATCTTATAACCTGAGAATAGCATGCCACGTTGGATGGACATCTATTATCCTTTGTAAGACTATACAGGCCAATTCCTTTTAATTTTACTGTCTAGGCAACTGACCATACTAAGTAAAATTAAATAGCTGACATAGTTTCGGTCCAGTATATAATAGCAGTGACTCTGTTGGAGATGATCTATTATATACAGTTAAGTGTTAACCATCACCTAATCCCAAATTAATCGTTTCGCAATAAACCCTTCAGTTGGAGAAGTGATCCACACTAATAATTATTCAGAATTATCACTAAAGGAGGTTTGTACTGGCGATACCGCAATTAATCTGTCTGTTGGGGAGGAAGGCCTTACTGTCGACACGCAGGGTTTAATTACTTCGCCTAAAAACTTATGATAGAGAACACGAAATTTATCTGTGATTAAATTCTCTCTCCTGCTTAGATTTTTAAAATATTTTTTGGGGTTATAAAAATCTGTTTAATTAAAATAAATTTATTAATTTTGAAAGTCACACAATCTGAAAAAATCAAACATTTTTCCGTGTACACAATTTCAAAGATTCTGGTTTATCAAACTATCTTTCAAAAGTCATACGACCTAAAAGAATCAAACATCTTTTCGTGTATAAGATTCTAAAGATTCTGATTTATCAAACTATCTTTTCGTGTTTAAATGCGTAACAAATAAAATTTAATAAATGCACAG
>JAOTRH010165718.1:0-12644 GCA_034768845.1 Heliamphora exappendiculata
CCCCCCCCCTCTCTCTCTCTCATGTATTTATGATCTGTAGACATAGATACCAGCTCCAACTCTCTACATAAATTGCACCTTGATTGGAAGCGCACATTTTTTTATTATAAAAAGAAGTATTTTATTCAGAGCAGGTGATGTGAAATTGGTGAGGTTCTCAATCTACATTGTATGCTCTGTCCACGTGATTATGATCTCTAGTCATAGCTCTCAGGTCAATTCTCTACGTAAATCCACGTTGATTGAAAGCACACAGGATCTTTCTGAGCTTTTAGATAATATAAGGTAGGTGATGTAAACATTAGTAAGGATCTAACTCTAAACGCATAAATCTTGTCTTCATCGCTGAAATATTTGAAATTCTGTGTCATATTTTTATAGATTAATGTTTTTCTGTTATTTTCTGTCAGCATAACAGATGCCTGGTGTACTTGCTGAGCAGATCCTTGATAATGCCATATAGTGCTTGAAGTTACTCGATTTCATCATTGGAAATGTATGAATGTAAAATTTATGTTTTCCTGCTGTTAGGTTAAGACTGTCTATGTGGAAGGCATAACTGATGCTTGGAATGAAGAGAAGGTAAAAGAAATCTGCAAACAGTATGGTGAGGTTGAGGAAGTTAAGCTATCGCGGAGTCTAGGAACCAAACGCAAAGATTATGGATTTGTTACTTTTACTTCTCGAGAAAGTGCCTTGGCTTGTGTGGAAGGGATTAATAATGCTCATATTGGAGAAGGAGAAGTCAAGGCGGTAAAGTGTTTCTTTTTCTTCTCCCTTTTTTCTCTTTTTCTTAGGAAAACAGTATTCTCACCTTTCATAATTGTTACAGATTAAGGCTAGCATTGCAAAGCCTCATTTCAAGGGACGGCTACAGAAGCAAGGTACTCGTGGGGGATTTAAGGTTGAGAAGGAAACAGTCCCATCAACAAAAGCAGAGAGTGAAAGAGAAAATGAAGATGTGCCTACAAAAATGAAAGTTCAAGCAAAGTCTATACGGGCAAAAAAAAGGGCAAAGATGGTAGCTGAAGAAAAAGGAAAAGCTCCTTCTATGCCAGAAATTGGTGGTGGAGGTAAACCAAATAAACACCGAACTACCACTGAAGATAAACGTGTTCAAGCATCGTCCAAGTTGGAAAGGCCAAATCGCAAGAGAAAGAATCTGCACTCAGAGGATGAGGGTCGTGGGAAGATAGGATCTGAACACTGTCACAATGAAAAGCCATCAAAGAAACCAAAAGGTACATGCACCTTGTAGTGGACTAAATTAGTTACCCATTTAACAACTTTATACAAGGATTCCAAAGAATGATTTTTCTAACTTGAATATGCAGGCAACAAGCGTGGAAGGAAAAGCAATAATTTCAGGAAGCCAAAGAGAGATCATATTAGAAAAGAGTCGAACAATGGTGCAGATTTCACCAGATACAGAAATCCACGTGCACTTGGGTATGCTGCACCTGCTATTAGTTACCAGAGTCCTGCCTACACCACCATATCTGGATCTAAGAGGCCCTATGCAGATATGGTAATTACATTCTTTTTCGTTGACAGGTCTTTACAATTTTTCATTTTACAAATTTTCACAAACTTCAAAAAAATTATTTTAAATAATCTTACAAGTCACCGAAACTTTTAAATGTTTGATAATGTAAAATGGTGTCTTTCCAGGCGCCACATGCTGGGTATCTTGAACCTGTTGCTCGGAAACAAGGCCGAAGTAATTCAGGGTACCTTGAGCCTCCTGCTGGAGCGCAGTATCAAGCTCATGTGGGATATCATCAAAGTGCTGTTAGGACACAAAGCCAACCTCACACAAGATACCTTCAACCTGCTCTTGGAACACATGACCAACCTCATGCTGGATACCTTGTAACTGCTGTCGGAAGACAAGGTCGATCCCATGCAGGATATTTGGAGTCTACTGTTGCAAAATACAGTCACGATCCATATGGCCTTACGTTGAGAAGGTTTTTTCCATGCCCGTTTTCTTGTTCCATTTTAAGTTGAATTTTCGTATCTTGATCAATACTATTGTACTTGTCCTGTTGACAGAGCTGGCGAACAGGATTTCCATGGCAGTGGCCAGTCTGCTTATGGGTCAGGTACCATGTTCAATCCATTTGCCTATCTTCTTTTTGGCTCAAATCTCCAAAGAAGTAAATATGTTCATTAATATTAAAATATTGTAAAACAAAGGTAAGGAAAAAAGAATCTTATATTTTGTTGATATTTCTGTCAAATTCTAATGAAGTTGGAAGAGCGGGTAAATGCACAGATTTTTATTCCTTTCTTGTTGCCCAGTGTACTAGAAGTGCTCTCTGCGACATATTTATTTATTTATTGTAGGTGTCAAACAGTGAGTAGTTACTTGCAGAGATATTGTGGAGTGTTAATGATGTGGTGAAATTTATATTATGTAAAACTTGACTTTTCTATAAAGCATAAGAATGCCTAATGGGAATTTTTGAAGTAGAGGGAACACCAAGGAAGAACTGAGGTACTGCTGAAAAATTTTGTGGTTATTGTGGATGAAGCCAACACACAACAAAATCTTTATGCAACTCTATTTACAACGATGCCTTAAGGGGAAGTAAATATGTTTTGCTATAAGAAAATACACGATAATCAATGTGTGTATATTCTTTATAAAATGGCATGCAAAGAGGTTATGCCCGCCTGAAACGCTTGTTGGTTTGGCATTAGTTTCGATTCTCTGAAATTACTTTTCCATGGCCAAAGCACATGTGCTTGTGTTTTCAGTTTAGTATACCATAAAAGAATTAGGGTCTAAATCAATTTTTTCTTCCAATTAGGGATGACAATTTCCCCCCTGCTCCAGCCCCACCTCGTCCCCGCCCCGCTTTGTAAAGTTTTTTTCACCCCCGATAACAAACGGGGCGGGGACGGTATTTGCTCTCCCAGCCCCGCCCCCAATTACATAAAATAAATATTTTTTAAAATATTAATATATATGTATAAAATATATATTTTATAAAAGTAATAAGTACAAAATATTAAAATATTATATTTATCTCTAATTTTTCTTTTTGTATTTTAATTATATTAATTCATCAACTATTATTTTTTATTTATTATATTATTTATAATTTTTATTAATATTACTCTTTTAAATATTAAAAATTATACCCGAAATATCCTTGTACCCGCTTCGTTTCCCGCTACTTCTTTGATATTTTCCTCCATTTCTGTCCCAATCAACTAGGGGATGGGGATGGGAGAACTAATCTCCGGCCTTGTCCCGTTTCTCCCCATTGCCATTCCTACTTCCAATGCATAAATGCTTTACAGTTGGGTCTTCGCCTTTCTATGGCACGGGAATTTTCCCTCTTCATGTGCATCAATTTGAAGTAGGAACACACAGTTCAAAGATGAATTTTATTTTCTGTTTAAACTTGCTTATTGCTACTCAGTATCCATTTGGAGTAGTATTCTTTGAATTCCTTTTCAGTTAGTTTGAATAACAGTTACATGTATGTTCGTAACATTCTATTGGGGTTTGTATATTTTTTTGCCCTTTTTGGTGTGTAACCATTTAGATACCTCAACATGGGTTGTTTGGTCAGCATTGTAAGTGCTTTCTCATTTGAATTAGATATATGATATATATTCTAATGCTAGTAATATTTTGATAATTCTTATGTATACAAATAATTTTTATTTTACTGAATATGGTTGTTTGTTCAGCATTGTAAGTGCTTTCTCATTTGAATTAGATATGATCTATATTCTAATGCTAGTAATATTCTGATAATGCTTATGTATACAAATAATTTTTTATTTTACTGTAGGATCTTCTCTTCCTCCGCGTTCCTATGCTCCGAAGTACACAAACTATGCTGTTTTTGAGGTCTCTCTCTCTCTCTCTCTCTCTCTCTCTCTCTCTCTCGCACACACCATTGCACAATTTTATTCCATTTATATTTTCACTGTGCAGCACATATATGCACACAGTTATGACTACTCTGTCGGGCAAAGCAGTTCATGCCCTTGGTTGTGGGATATTTTGTGATTTGGAGCAATTTTTAACAAGTAGTTTTACTAGTTGGAAAGGCGGATGAAACGGTTGTTAGGTGTAGCAAGAGTGGTAGAGGTACACCTGTTAAATTATTAGATCTTACTTTGCTTTATGACAAGACCATACCTTACAAATGCTCTGGCAGTGCTTTATTCAGCTTGGTGGGTGCTTAATCTTGTTCTGCCCCTTGAAAATTAGGAGCATGCCATGCCAAATTTGCCCTTGAAGACAACTCTTTTAAGACCAACCAGTTCTGTGTATGCCCCTTTAATCAAAGTATTAATATCCTGCCTGTCACTCCATGCAGGATGGTAGCAGTGCCGGTGGTCACTATCAAAGCAGTGTACCACACCTACCTCAAAGGGCGTACTACTAAAATATTTGCTAGAACAAGAGATAAATGCCGAATTTTCTAGTTTAATAACCTTTCAAGATGAACCTATAAATGTCGTTTAAATGGGCGTTTTTTTCTCAATGCTGTATTCAGTCGTTTTGTTGGGCAGTTTTCTGTCGGGATTATATAATTTCGTGATAGCTGCTATATTACCTTTCAAAACTAGCATTCTTAGTCGGGTATTTTGTTTGTTACCGATCATATGTGGCCGCATGGACATAATTCCCCCCCCCCCCCCCCCCAAAAAAATACTCCTTTCGATTTCTTCCTGTGATTGCTCTTGTGCTTGGATATGGATCTTTTTTGAAAATACGTTTAGACTCTGCTCTCTCCCAACATAATCAAATCCTTCACACTTGTACACCACCCACATTGAATTTAACTTCTGTAGACTAGAAAAGTTATTCCAGCGGGGTGTTCTCAAATGGGACAGTCGAGGAGGAGTTGTGTTTGAAGTCGCAACACTCTCTCTCTCTCTCTCTCTCTCTCTCTCTCTCTCTGAAAACTCCGCGTTCAATATAAATTTATGATTAGAACCATATATTTTGGTGTGCTTGTGCTCACGGACAAAATAAAGTCAATTGGATATTTGGAGTAGTGATTTGATTACATTTATCTAACTATATATATATATTTTTTAAAAGCATAATTATTATTTAGGAACTTTTAGGTAAATGCAATCTAATTGCAGTTCTATTGATATTCAATTAATTTGATTTATTTGTATGAATGATTTACTTGACAAACGATATATAATGAATGGTTCAAAATATAGGAATATATCAAAAAATCAAACTTCTTGAAAAGCTTGAAAAGCATAAGATGAGTGTTCTCGATATTTGTAACGATATTTTTTGTTTGTTTTGGAGTCTGACATTCACGATTTTGAGGGATTGATTGTCAACTAATTTAAAAGTTGATTTTGTTTATTTTTAGTCAGAAGATTTGTGTTTTGGTTAAAAGTAGTTGTTTTGTAAATTAAATTTTAAATTAATATTTTTAAAAGTTGATTAATTAGGTAAATTTTTGATCTTTTTTTGTTTTTTGTTCAAATTTGTCAATATTGCCATATAGTTGAATATATTCATTATGAATAATTGATATTTATTGTAAATAAAATATTAAATAGATATATTATTGTCTTTTAAAAAGAATGTGAGTTTGAATAAAGTATTTTAAAAATTAGTATTTTAATTTGACTCTTTAATTTTTTAACTTTTTTTGGCCTCTCTTACCAAATGGTTAACAGGCTACGATGATTTCTTAACTTTTTGACTTGAAAGTTAAAAAGTAAGTTATCAAACAGGGCCTAAAAGATGTGACTCGTTTGTGTAGTTGAAGAACTTGTTGGATGGAATGTCACAAATGGAATATGGCATGTATGGGAAGCCCTGTAATCTCAAGTCTCTTCCTGAAGCAATCATCAGCTTCCGTGTTCTCTAAATTGCCGGGCACTGATTTATGGGCTCAAATCTCAATTGAATTCTTGATAATTCTGTTTGGAGAGAGAATGATATCAATGAACCCACTTCTCTTCTAGTATGTGTTATGATTCTCTCTCGCATCAGTTAAAATAAGGAGCTTTTCGTGTGTTTATAAGCTACTTGGACATTATCAAATCAAAATCCCAGAGAAAAGATCATTGTTCAATCGGCAGTAATGAAGCAGCAAAAACCAGAGTTAAATATTCACAGAATACAGCTATATATATGTATCGGAATTCTTCAGCACAACATATATTCTTCAAAAAAATTCTTCTTTCAATGCAAATCACTTGACAAGTAATATCTTTATACAACCCTAAGCCCGCTTCCATTTCAGCTCCATAAAGCTATCATCATTTAAAGAAACTGTAACAAACTTTCAACTCAATTCTTTTGACATTACTTGAATTTAAAGCCCAACTCAAACAAAACATGCTCGTATGCAGCTACTATAAAAGGGAAGTTAACTTTCAGAAAAGGGTACCACAGTATAGGAAAATCTATTCAGCGTTGAGTTGAGCACTAGCTCCTTCCATCATCCCGTTGCGTATCTGCTCACCAATATCCCTAACGTGACCGGGACCGTGTGGTATAAAAACAGTAGTGTTCTTTGACGAGTTCCCGAGGTCCTTGATGGTGTCAAAGTACTGGGTGATCATGATGAGATCCATCACCTCCTTTGCGGAGGTGCCTTCTACCTTGTGAGAGAAGTTCAAGATGTTATCTCTCAAGCCATCTGTTATTGCCTGCCTCTGCCTGGCGACGCCAACCCCGCCTAAGTACTTGGCTTCAGCTTCGGCTTCTGCTTTTTTAACTAGGAGAATTTTCTCAGCTTCCCCTTTGTATACACTAGCAAGCTGAAGCCTTTGAGCTGTCATGGATAAATTAAAAGTATATTTGTTCAGCCCCATACACGCCAACAGATCCCTTTTAAACAGTGGTGGAGCCAGAAATGCAGTTTTTGATGGGGCACTACTTGATTTTTTTCTATAACCAACAACAATAAGATATTGCTAAACTTAAACAATTATTAATACAGAAATGCTATAAATTCATAAAACTCACACATAATCTAACAATTTAAAATGAATGATACAAATTAAACTGTTTGTGATGTGAATCATACCTATAAAGTAACTAATTGAGACTGGTTTTCTTGATTTAAGCCTTACCAATTGAAAGCTTAGCAACATTAAACACCTCAACAATTTTTGTACTTTATTTTTCCGTAAGAATATCACAATTTTTGTATAATACTCCAATAACAAATGAAATTCATTTGTGAATTAAAAGTTCTCTAGCAAGTAGCAAATGAATACAACCTTGAACAGATAAAAATCCTAACCAAGTAAAGTTTTAAAATCTTATCTTTCAAAAGTTATTTTAAGACCCCTAGTTGCAAAAAATATTTTAATTAAAATTTAAAATAATAGGGTATCTCTATAATTTAGGAGGGACACAACATAATTTTTATGAGTGCATATGACATAGTTTTCATTTTTTTTTTTTTGCACGTAATAGTGTACATATACAAAAGTGAGAGGGGGCATGTGGCCCCCTAGCCATGCATTGGATCCGTCACTGCCGTAAAATGATGGGCACAGAATGAAGTATCTGAATTGTGGATTATTCCCTGATATGCAAACGGCAAGACCCAGACTAATCAGGCTTGAGTGTAATTTCAAGATAAAAACCTGTGAAAAGATGACAGTGGTAATGGGGAAAGTGTGCAAAATCTACTTTCTGAAGGATACTAACCTGCATTAATCTCATTCATTGCCTTGCGCACAGAGGTATCAGGGATTATATCAACCATCAGTATGTGTTCGATACTGTATCCATATGCTCCCATCACCTGAACCACATAACAAACTTTTAACCCTCTTTCTAAACAAAGGAAACCTTCATGCAAACAAGATTTATACTCAGCTAGACATTGATATGATAGCAGAAACATGTTACTTATGAAGGTGGTTCCATAAAAACAGACGAGAAAAAGTTTCATATCGGTACAATAAATCAGAAGCTCGGTATAATGTCGTGTTTATGAAGTGCAACCATCTTAGGTTATTCAAAAAAGAAAAGCCAGGAGTTAAATCTACAAATATATATTATATATGTATGCTGATGAAGAATGACTACAAAACATTTTGGAAGGGGGTTTAAGAGATTGCAATAAAGTCTAGTCTCCTACCCAAAAACATATCATTTTGTATTGAAACATTACATTCAGATTATTACCTGACATGAACTTATAGCCCAAGATGAATCACAACTTAATTACACGACAAGAGAAAGGCATTGTGTGTTCAAAGTAAAAGTAACTCAAAGGTATCAACATAGTAGTGAAAGACCTTATTACTAAGATGGTCTCTTGCTGCAGCCAAACAAATTTTCCGACAAAACTTTATACGTTTTGTAGATAATATAAGTCAGAGCTGAACCTAGCACCATCTCTCTCTACAAGTAGTTAACACAAAGTGCCAAAAAAGCTCTAGCAAAATAACAAATTCTCTCCATAGCAGTACTATCTTTAACTCAACAGCAAATCACAACAAATTGAAATCATATATAAAGACAAGTGAGGTAGCTCTACATGGGAAGCAGGCAACTAAGAACGGAAACTAAACTCGCTTGAGGGGAATAAAATACCACCCTGAAAACATCTGGGGACTATGTTGAACTCGGATACTAGCATACGAAACTTGAGAATTATTCCCAACAGGATGTCAACATACATAAGATGCCCCTACAATATAACAGGTTTTGTTCAACCTGCCAAATCACAGTCCTGGGTCGTTGCATCCTTACTGACAAGTTGTAGTGTAAGTATATCTCTAAATCTGGTGGCCTCTTACATCAGTCATCAGGTGGCCTATGGGACTGACACCAGTTTTCCTTTCTATTATCAGCTTTACAAGTTTCATTATTATGGATCTATCTTCAAATCTTCAAATGACCTAAGATCCCAAAATAGAAAGTTAAAGAGAAGCTACTTTCTTGACACCAGCTTTAGAAACATCTATCACAACTCAATAAATAACATAAGCTTTATCTACAAAGCACGTTAATGAAATCAAGAGACCATTATAAAGCTTTGCATTGAGCCTTCAGTGACAACAGATGAGTGCCTTATCCCCAAGTCTGGACAATTGAAACACAAACCAACCACATAATTAAAGCTACAACTGTCCAACTTACCTTCTCAAGTTCCTCCAAGACAGCCTGAGCAACATCACCCTTTTGCTCAAAGAGCTCATCGAGAGTCATTCTTGGAACATGAGCTCGGACCACTGAACATAAAATGGATGCACCATTAGAATATCAAGAAAGATAAAGGGGAAAAGTAGCAAATAAGGAGTGAAATTACCATCAAAGACATAAGCCTGAATCTGTTCCTTGGGGTTTTGCAACTCATAAAACGCATCATCGGCATTTTCTTTAATAACTCGATATTGAATTGAGCAAAGCAGTTGCACAAAGACATTATCCTACATGAGAAACAATCATTCATAGTTGTAATTCACTGAAAAATATGACATAACGCATAAGGCCTAAATCACTGTTTTAGAATTTTTATTCCAATGGCATACACATACGTTATTGCCACCCGATGAAACTCTTAGGTTTCTTGTGCAATTAGATACACATTATAACTAAACAGCTAACAAAGAAACTGAGCTTCCAAGAATCTAAAAAATTAGAGGATGAAACCAATGTACAGCTATCTAGCATTGGTTAGTGCTACTATTCAAGGCCATAAATGCTGTCCATCTGTCACATAGTTTATTCACTCCTCTTCTGTGGAAGTGTAACACAATGGGCTGCCACAATACCATTTGTTTCAACTTATCTCAGCTAGACATATATAACCCCAACCACATCTCATATCTGAACCTCTACAAGGGGTTTGAAATGGGGAAACATCATCAAATTCAGGGTCTCTAATAATCCCACCTCACCCCCCACCCAAAAAAAAAAAAAGGAAAAACGAGGGGAAAATACTGTCTTCATCACTAAAAAAGGAACCCTATCAATGAATTCAAGACCATATCCTAAATGATTAATTATGCAATTTCAGCTTCAGAATGAGCTGTATTGCATTTAATTTTCCATTAAGTTGATGATGCCCCTTGCTACAATGGAATCAAGTTAAGGTTGGACAAAAGATGGACTGGAATTAGAGGGATGTGTACAAGACTACAAGCTACATGGATCGAAGCCTAAATTCCAGGGCATTCACGAAACCCAGGAGGAACAAGAACAACCAGTGAATGGTCAACTAAGAATTATGAATTTTTGATATATAGGCTAAACACAAGACTAAATTGATATTATTGAAAAGATGACATCGTAAAACATTTGAACTCACATTGACTTCATCTAACCAATTGTTAGCCTTGTTACTTCCAACAGTATTTGAGAACTTCAGCATTCCAAAAAAAACTCCCTTGCATGTGTGCGTGCGCACACCAAATGTTGCAAACCCACTCAAATGTTGCAAACCCCTTCATCATGAGTTTTTTTTTTGGGGGGTGGGGACGGAGGGGAGTAAGCGTTTAGTTTATACCAAAATAGAAGACACAATGTATGCTCGATACAGTCCCCCAAAACAAAGGAACATCTTTAAAAGCCTAGCATAAAAGAAAAACACTCAAAAAGACCGAGGGGCGAGGGAAAGAAAACAAAACTAAAACATCCCTCAGCCTTAGAGAAAGGCGCAAATAAACAACATCAAAAGAGCTAAAAAGATATATCCCATGCTTCCTTTTCCTCTTTGCACAAGAAGCTTGTTTCTTGAGTTATAAGATATATATGTGCGTGTGTGCGTGTGTGTGTGTGTGTGTGTGTGTGTGAGAGAGAGAGAGAGAGAGAGAAGCTTCTCCTTTGCAAATTTTAAATTTTGGATCTTGTCTGCAAGTGGATAAAACTATAGTATTCATTCAAAGTTAAATATCTCAAAAACAAAAGACAAGCCATGGCAACCCAAAAACATGTTCATGCAACTAAACTAGGAACTAGGGTGGATTTTGGTGTTGTTGTCCTTCTAGCCGATATGCTTCTTTATATTAGTTGGTATCAAAGCTTAGCCTTTGTCCGAGACCTAACCATGGCACAAGGAGGTGTTGCTAAACAGGGGACTAGGGTTATCATAAATTAGAATGTAAGTCTTGGGGCAAAAAAGTTGATTAATAAGAATTTTTAAAGAGTTTTCTCTTATTCGTGTTTATTATTGGAGAAAGTATTTCTAATTCAAGCAGATTTGCGATTTTCGGTACTAGTGTTCTTTTAGTTGATATGCTTCCCTTCATCAAGTTGACTCTGCACTAGACCAAAAATTCACCAAGTTGAATTGTTGTATGCTGCATAGCTTAACGAAGAACTAAAACTGTAACTACAGTCTTATCGGGAAAAAAGGACAAAATAAATAAATAAATAAAAATGTTCATCATTGCCACAATTTTGTCATTTTGCTAAGTCTGAGTTTTGATTAAACATTGAAGTCTTGTAATTTCTTATGCAACTTTTGGCATGGCACCACTTGCCATGGTTATCAAGCATAACATTCCAAATATATTTAACAGCCCGCTTGGGAATCTAGGAGAGCAAAGAAAAGAAAAGATTGTGTTTTCTCTATCTTATTTGTATAAACACGAGAGATAATATTGTCATTTCTCTACTTTCTTATTTAGTTAATTTAGATAAGAGAAAAGAGAAGAAAGTGTCATAAGTAATTTTCAAACTAACCCTACATTGAGGTAACAATACTTCATGTAGTTATTTCTCCAAGGCTAATCTTAACATTACAAAATAAGAGTATTTAATTGGTTTTAACCTCTCCACTTTTGGAGAGACTCAAAAAGTTAGTTTTAAGAGAATACCAAATCTCTTTATTTCTTTTTATTTCTCTCCATTTCATCTAAACAAGTGATTGGAGTAATAACCTAATCATTTATTCTTTCCAAATCACCCAATCCAGAATGAGTTGTAACACGTTATACCTATTGTGCATGTTGTAAACTTGATGGCACAATCAGAACCAATTCGATTGGCTCAATACTGATAATTCCGAACAAAAATATGAACCAAACTCCCAGTTGCCGAACTCACTGGATGTTACACGTGACGTTCCCGAACTCCTGCCAAACAAAGAACACCGTTAGTGCTTTCCAACTTGGTTTGACCGAGAAGCACTCCGACGTTCAAGTTAGATTTCTCTCCGAGAGAATTCTAATCAAGAATTAGGTTGAAATTGCGTACCTAGAGGTATAGAGTGCTTCTCTTTATAAAGGGGTAGATAATTGGATAGTTGCGTCCTCTTGGGACTTTGTCACCAATCTCCTCATTCTGGATAATCCCAGGATTTTTCCTTATCTTTAAGCAATCTTAGTTACCTCAGGAGGCTAATCCTCCACCTCCCGAACTGTCGTGTCGGGAGTGGAGTCCTTTCTAGGTTATCTTGTTGCCCGGGGCTTATCCACTTTGAGCTTACTTAGCGTGGGATGCCCTTTTGGAGAGGACCCAACTCTCTTAGGGTCGTCCAACTTCATTCGGGCAGAACTGATGCATGGGCCCCCCTGATGGGCACCTCAGATACTGCTTGTTAATAGACATAATTAGGTTGAATGAAGGCGGTGACCCCAATAGGATACGCAATGATTTATTTATAGAACAACGAGACCATACAATAATAAATGGTGTGCCCAACCACACCGAATAATAATAA
>JAOTRH010165739.1:0-12644 GCA_034768845.1 Heliamphora exappendiculata
ATAAATAATTTGAATAAACATTTGTCATAGATTTGCCAAACATAAAACGAATATTGCCGAGGGAAAAATTCCTAACAATCTCCCAATTTGGCAATTCTGTGACAAAATTCAACAATCCAAAATATCCAAGCATGAAACCAAGGACATAGCACCAATTTCTAAAAAAATACTGACTCGACACAGACACGAAAACAAACATATAAACTCCCTCTCAAACATAACGCAAAAAAAAAAAAATAAACGACTCCCCCTCAACAAAAAATCTAACAACAAAAAAATACTAAGTCTAAGACCGCTATTATCTCTCCATTTTTTGTCACGAATTGACAAACACACATAAGGAAAAAAAAATTTGAGAAGGGAACAAGATTGAAAAATAAGTACCAGAGCCAGGCATATTTGCATTCACTTAAAATACTAAAATCTAGTCAAAGTGATTAAAACACGCACAGATTCCATGATACCCAATATTCATATATAAACGAACACAATCAGAGTAGATTCTATGTGAATAAGTGTGCGTGTGACTTGAAATATTTTAAGCTTTCAATATTAAACCCGCATGACATCTATATGGCTGAGTCACATTTATTTATCAGTTATAAAAAAAAGTCACAAAGTCAAACCAGTTTTGACACAATTCACTTTAAAAGCTAACTCCCCCTCAATTAGAGACTGCAACATTTTCATGCTTTTTTTTCTTTTATTTTTTCAAAGGCGGCTTTTACACTAGCACAAACGAAAAAGCAAGGTTCGCATGGGTAGCCATTTCATAAGCAAATTTTTAACACAAAATTTCAAGGCGACTGCACACTAGTACGTACGAAAAGACAAGGTCCGCACATGTAGTCATTTTCTCAAGACAAACATATAGAACCAAAAGAAGGAGGGAGCTTAAACATTAAGATTAAGTGGGTTGCCACTATGTGGTCATTTTGTAAAATTTTTAAAAAATTGAAAGATAAAAAAGACCCAAAAAAATATAATTCCAATTGCGAAAGATTCTTGCATCTATCAATATTCAAGTGGTGTACATAATAGACTCATCTCTGAAAGCGTTCTATCCACTATGAACTAAGCTATTCGAAAAAAATAGTGTGGTAGCTAATCTCAAAGCCTAATTTATGGGATTTCAGCCTCATGAACTAATGTATAGAGAAAGATACTCAACCTTTAATAAAGTCCTAAAAAAATAGTGTGGTAGCTAATCTCAAAGCCTAATTTATGGGATTTCAGCCTTATGAACTAATGCATAGAGAAAGGTACTCAACCTTTAATAAAGTCCTCCACACACAAAACTAAAAAAAACTCAAACCAAAAAACAAAAAAAACAAGTCTCAAAACAAACTAGGGACTACGACTAGCCAAAAAGCTATTATCTAGATCACTCTTTTGAACCCAAATTTTCTTGATTTTCAAATGCACAGATTCTGGATTAAACATTCAATTCTTTCTAGGTTGTTGGGGCACTTCAAATCTGAATTTATATTGGTCAATCAACCTAGTGCAGTGAGATTTGATGTGATCCTTTATACCACAGTGATGACAAATAGGCACAAAAATGTATTCCTATTCAATTTCATGCAATTGGGACGTGTGTCCAATAATATCACAATGATAACAGATAGGAAAAAATTTAACCTTTATTACCTCACCATGTACAATGGTGGATTTACCCATCACTTTCTGCTACTTTCTGCCTTCACAACCTTTGGTGCAGACTTGGGTAAAATTGGCTGGCCAATTTTTTCTTTTCCTTTTGTCGAATTGCTTGAAGAAGCACCTGTGAATCCAAGCACTCTCCTGTTAGTCACTACCTTTTGTGATCCAAGCATATCATTCAAAGTCATAGCGCATGCATTCAATTTCTTGAAAGTAAATTGAGCATTTAACAGATCTTTTTCAAATTTAATCAATTTTAATTCAAGATCAATTTTTAACTTAACACAAATATGCATATCTTTTTCAAGAATTTTAATATTGGTTTGTCTAGTTTGACACACTTCAGACAAGTCATTTTTTTTTTCACATTTTGCAAGTTTTTCACACAAAATATCTCTGTTTGATTTTAATCTCACAACCAGGTCTTGAACTTCAATTAGCTCTTGTTTGACACCGACTTTTTCTTTTTCACACAATTTATATTTTTTTAACCAGTTTTGCATTTTTTTTGGTTAACTTGTAACACTCTCTATAAAGCTTATCATAAACTTGTTGAAAAGTTTCATCATTCTCACTTTCTTGAACATTGTTAATTTCATCATTCTCTTTATTCCAAGAGTCCCTAAAAGGGTTATTATTATTAGACTCAATGAATTTCTCTTTAAGAATATTCATTATTGAAAATCAATCAAATGATCACAATTAATTTTTTTTTTTAAAAAAATTTAACATGCTCTGATACCAATTGAAAAAATTAGTTTACCGACTGATTTGCACAAATTAATTTTCTTTAATAAGCTAAGAAATGCAAAAGTCTTAAACCAACCAAACACACAAGCAGAAAATAAATCAAACACGATCACACACGAGACGGCAATTTTTACGTGAAAAATCCTAAATCGGGTAAAAATCACGAGACCACACCGGGTCTAGAAAATCAAACACTATTAAATGTTGGTTACAAAAAAATCTTATATTAGCTAGCTGGTTATAGTCAGATGTTTTCTCTTGTATGTATGTTTATATTTCTTTTTTAGTCAATATAAAGATTACGCCATGTCTAATCTTTTTCGCACTTGAACATTGAAAAACCTGTTTATCGACTGATTTGCACAAATTAATTTTCTTAAATAAGCTAAACAACGCAAAAAAACTTAAACCAATCAAACACACAAGCAGAAAATAAATTAAACACGATCACACATGATATGGCAATTTTAACGTGAAAAGCCCCAAATCGGGTAAAAATCACGAGACCGCACCGGGTCTAAAAAATCAAACACTAATAAATGTTGGTTACAAAGAAATCTTACAACCCCGGCGTTGCACCCACAACCAATGGTAGTAAACCTATCTTTGCTGAATTCACTGCACCAACTCTTGTGCTTGACCGCCGCTGGAACCCACCACCGGACTTCAACACTTGAGACTCCTCTCAAGCGACTCCATGAACACAAACATATTATTGAAGCTTTGATTGACTTGATGATGTCTTGAAGGCACGAAAGCTATATGATCATCAAGTTATTGTAGAAAATCTTGCGAGTATGTATAATCTTCAAAGCTTGTGGCGGCTAAATTTCCCACAAAATAATATGATAAGCCATCTCAACATAAACCCTAACTACCTATTTATATATATAGAGGTTTACAAAATCCTAGTTGTCTAATTCAACAATAAAAAAGTGCTAAATCAACAATTGAGAAGTTGCTAAATCCACAATAGGAAAGCTACTAAATCAATAATTGAGAAACTGCTAAATCTACAATAGAAAAGCTACTAAATCAATAATAGAAAAGCTGCTAATTCCACCTACATTTCTATTTATAATAACCATTCCAAAACTCTTGCTGCTGTTTAAAAAATATCTTGTCGCCGAGACCGCTCGATCGGTCTATTCACCGTTCGAGCGGTGTAACCTGTAATGTATTAAATTTTTGTTACAGGTTTGAAATACCGAGAGGTGCTATAAACTGCTCGATGGACCGCTCGAGTGGTCTGTCGGGCGGTGTGATACTGTGAGCTATTTTTTTTGATATTTTCTACTCCGTTTGCATAATCCTGCAATATTAAAATACAAAACTCTAAAAGAACAAGTGTCAAATTATCATTGAATTAAATAAATAATTTGAATAAACATTTGTCATAAATTTGCCAAACATAAAACGAATATTGCCGAAGGTAAAATTCCTAACAAACATATATTATTTATGTGATATATTGGTATCTCACATTGAAAACAAAGAAGAAATTCCTAAATTATAAAAAAAAGTATTGAACCTTTATATAGCAACGAGACTTTTTTTTAGGTGGTAGAGACCATAACTTAACTCAGTTAAGCGTGCTCATATTGGAGTTTGTTGTTATTCTGCTTCTATAAAATTCTCAATTGCTCAAAATCATGTCGATATGCCACTTTTTTTAAATTTGCATTCATGAAAATATTTTTCTATAATAATACAAAAGATTATTAGCAATCCATTCTTATCTTCTATACTAATAGAAAATAATTCTTTTTTAAAAAATGTTAATTTTTTGTATTAATAAAAAATAAGATTATTTTTCAAAGAAAATAGTTAATTTTCTATATTAATGGAAAATTGAAATTAATTTTCCAAATTTGGAATTATTTTTTATATTAATAGAAAATTAAAATATTTTTCAAATAAAATGGTTATTTTTTATATTAGTAGAAAATAAATTTTTTTTTGAATTCACGTTTAGAAAATAAAATTTATTTTCTACACTAACAGAAAACAAATTTTATTTTCAAAAGGTTTTCTTGAACTAAATAAAAAAATTTTATTTTCTATATTAATAGAAAATAAAATATTTTTTAAATTATATTTGTAAATAATGTAATGTTTATTTTCTATATTAAAAAATATATATTTCTTTTTCTTGAAGTAATGTTTATTTTCTCAATTCATAAAGAAACAAATTTTTTAAAAGGTTTTATTTCTATATTAATAGAAAATAAGTTTTTTTTTTCAAAGTTTTTTATAATAAATAAAAAATGTCCCTTTTTCTAAAAAAATCATTTGTTATAATAATGAGAAAATACTATTTTTTAATAAAAAAATCAATCAAATCATTTGCATACTCATATGTTTGCCATTGTAGACGCACATACACTAAAATCATGCTTTTGGCACGACCGACGACTGGCATGATTCCTATCAGAAGATACATAGACAGCCCAAGTGGACATGGCCATATCATTGTATATATATATACTTGCATATTATTGTTTTCTTTACTATTATTATTTCTACTTTCTCATTGATACCTCGATGGAATATTAATAGATCCGAGTAAATGGTAGCTTTTCACCGATGAATCGATTGGCCTGACTGATTCCTAGCCTCGACTAATCTTGGGTACCTAAAAGGTTAGGATTAAAAACTTGACACTAGTGAGATATTTACCAATTATCCTTTTATGCCTAAGTCAGACTAGATATCACAAATAAAAATGCAATTAGCAAAGTATGATTTTTTCGCACCTTTTTACGAGGATGTCAAGGTTATTACATATGAGTGCCTAGTGTTGATTAAATCGAATCTCTTATATCACCCCTAAGAGATTTTCTGTATTTTGGATAATTCGTTTGACCCACTAATTGTGGGAATAGGTCTTTGATGTATGGAGATAATTACAACGTTTAGTTAGGTGATTGACCTGAGACAATTGAGCGAGGCCTGGTAACCATGGTCGGGCATTTGGTCATGAGTGATCGATTCCCATCACTCATCACTATTTTTCTAACCTTAATATAGCTTGCATTTTACATATCATTGCATTTCTTTGTATAACACATTATTCCCAAACTAAAAATCTCCGAAACTATAAATTGTTCAAATGTCATTTTTTGGATGCATAAAAGTAGAAATGATTTATTAAATAAAAAAATTAATATTAAAGAAAATTGGTACCAAAATTGTGATGTTGGGTATCTAACACATTCTCAACTCATAACAGTAAATTTTTGAACACATCTTTTATTTTTGTAGACCAAAATGAATGTCATTTTCAAATTAGGTCCGACTATTATGACATTTCAAATAAAAATTATTTGTCCAGCATCATAATGCCTTTTTCAAAATTAAGACTTAAAATTTCAAAATTTGCATTGCTTGTTTTGGAAATAATTTAAAATTTAAAGAATAACCTAGCACACACCCAAACTCTGTTAATGGGCAATTCCAATTGTTAAACTTAACTTAATTTCGTCGCATTTATGCTAAGTTCTTTAAACTTGTTTTACTAAAAATACGAGCCAAGTGTCAAAAATTCGAGCGCTATTCAAAAAGAACCAATGAAATAGCTGCAAACCTTAGCAGCCACCAACAGATCCAAAAGAAACATAAAGTAAACCTTTGTCGGCACTCGTGGTAGTCCGCAAACAACCAAGAATCAACAAATAAGGTTAGTTGAGTCCTCTGGAACTTAATTCAATACTAATAGAACCCCAATCGTAGGCGACAAGCACTAGTTGCAACTTGGAGAGCAAGAAAAAACCTGAGAAAACCTTAGGCAAAATCCCGAGACTAGTTATGTGCTAAAATCAATCAAGAATCAACAATAAGGCTTGGTCGGGCTGTTTGGAACCCTAATCAGCACCCATGAAGGCATATTCAACCATCCATCCAAGCCCAACCAGCTCGCGAGTTGCAAGAAAATATCAAAAAACTTCAAAAAATGAAAAAATAAGAAGAAAACAATCAAACATTCCAAAAAAAAATGGAAAAATCGTCACTCCCATCTTTAAAACCATTCAATCATCTAGAAGTAATTTTATTTTTTTAAGAGTGACAAATTAGAAAAGAAACGAAAAATGAAAAAAAAAAGAGGGAAAAAAATTATTAAATCTTCTTTGCACATAATCGTGCTCCCATATCTTGTTAAGATTACTATAGATATAGAGATATAGAAAATAAAGTTAGAGAGAGAACTATCATGGCAGTGAGAGAGCAACTTAGGTTTAATTTTTTTACCACTGTTATTTATATAATAAAACTAAAATAAAATATATAATACCCCTAAAATATATATCTAGTAACTTAATACTAGACATGTAATCAGAAGAAAATCATACTTGTTGATTATTTTTTAACCAAATGTGATCTAATCACGTGACTTTTGATACCTAATTGATTTAATTTTTTTACATGAGTAATCTACTTAGTGAACCTTATAAGTTATCAATTCAAATTATAAAAATATATCATGTCCGTCCTTCCAAAGTGTGAAGGTGCGCAACTTCTTGTGCTCGCCATAGGTTTTTTTTAGAGCGGGGTTTGAGAGCTATTTTTAGGCTTATCTATAAAAAATCACCAGAAGTTTTAACTCTTAATTCTTAGCAATCTTAGGAGGTGTTGGTACAATCTTTTGCACCAATTCAGATAAAGATTGATGGATGTAATTGAGAACTTGTGATGATGATTGTTCATTATTTACGATGGTTAAATACTTATAAAGAAAGCATTTATGAACACTAGATGGCACTGACCAACACTCATTTGATTCTTAAGTTACAACATAATTGTACCATAATACATAATTGTAGTGAAAATAAGAGTATGAAATTAGATAATTATTTGTTTGTTGATGATCTCATTACGTAGAAGTAGATGAGGCGGAAATTTAGGATAATTATCCTGTAATCTTAGCTTTTTTGGATGATTACATAATATAATTTTAGGCATGATATAAGAAGATTCAACTTGATTTACCTTGCCCTCTATGTTGCAATTTAGTGCTGCCAAACAAAAGTAAAGTTTTGATGTGTTCGCTACTTCTAACGAGTGAATTTTAAAAATTTAAAAATTTTAATCAAAATAAAAAAAGTAAATTAAAGACGAAATAAATAATATAAAATTTAACTTATTAACTTATTTAACTTAATTTTAATATTTTTGAGTTTTTTTTATATTTTTAATAAAAAAATCTTACTTTTTCAACCTATCATAATATGAAGAGTTGAAAAGATATGAAGGTTTGATCAAATAATATATATTTTAATTAAAAATTAAAAAAAAATATGTTTTTTAGTTTTTACTACAAGGTTAATATTAAAAATTAACAAATATAATCATATATCACATTACTCAATTCCACCAAAAACAAACGTGAGTTTGTGTAATTTATTATATTATCCTATCCAAACCAAACTAAAAAAAAAACTAATCCTACTTCATTTTTAATCTATATATTAATCCAACACCTCATTATTAATCTCACTCTACTTATATCGGCTATCAAATGGAGCTTTAGAATAACATTGATTTTCTTTATTTTTATTTTAAATAGTCATGGAGAAATATTTTTTAAAACTCAATTAAAAATATCTTAGTTTAACATAGAGAATGGCAATTAATTCTCAAAACTTAGCATTAATTATAGTTAGTGTTGAACTTAATAATCACAACTTTTGTAAATGAAATAGTTTCTCTCTTCGATAATAATTTAGAGACAGAACAATTGTATTTATAGAGATAAAAAAAAAATACAAATGATTAGATACAAATATTTGAACGTGTAAAAGTAATCATATTATCTCAATAGCCCCCCTCAAGATGTAGAATCTAATGGTTGAATTTGCAGCTTGTCTCGTAAATGATGAAAATATGCGGTAAGTAAGGCTTTTGTGAGAATGTCAGCAATCTGATCTTTATAAGAAATGAACTGAACTTGAAGCTCATTTCGACAAATTTGATCACGAATAAAATGAAAGTCAATTTCAACATATTTAGTGCGAGCATGAAATACAGGATTTGCGGATAAATAAGTAGCACCAAGATTTTCACACCACAGAATAGGGATTGAGAGAGAGAGATACGAAATTCAGATAACAAGGACCGTAGCCAGGAGAGTTCAGCAGTAGCATCAGCTAACGCCTTATATTTCGACTCCGTGGATGATCGTGCAACAGTGCGTTGTTTTCGGGATGACTAAGAAATTAAATTTGTACCCAAATAAATTGCGTAACCGCCAGTGGATTTACAATCATCCAAACATCCTGCCCAGTTGGCATCAGAAAAGGCCTGTATTTGTGACGAGGTAGATTTTTGGAGCAGAAGACCATAGTTAGAAGTCTGTCGGAGGTAGCGAAGAATACGTGTCACAACTTGCTAATGTGCATCCGTAGGGGAATGCATATATTGACAGACTCGGTAAACCGCAAAAGCAATGTCTAGGCGGGTGAGAGAGAGATATTGGAGGGAGCCAATAATTTGTCGATAAAGAGTGGGATCTTTAAAAGGAGAGCCGTCGGTAGCAGTTAATTTCATTGTAGTAGAGTGTGGTGTTGCATCAGGCTTGGAATGGTCCATTCCAAATTTTTAAAGTATATCCAGAATGTATTTGCGTTGTGGCAGGAAAAGACCATTAGATTTAGAATGAACCTCTACTCCCAAGAAATAATGAAGGTTTCCATGATCATTGATGGAAAACTCATCACCAAGAGAAGAGAGTATGCGGTGGATATGGGACGATGAAGTGCCAGTAATGATAATATCATTCACGTAAATCAAGATGTATATACTGATGTCGTCGTGGTGATAAATAAATAAATAAGAGTCAGATCTGGAGGCTTGAAAGCGTAGAGTTTGGAGAAAGGTTGTGAGACGAGAGAACCAGGCATGAGGAGCTTGCTTAAGACCATAAAGAGACTTGTGAAGTTTGCACACATAGTCAAGATGATCCAAGTCAATAAAATCGGGCGGTTGAAGCATGTACACTTCTTTATTTAAGATCCTATGAAGAAAAAAATTATGAACATCTAATTGGCGAATAGGCCAACCTTGAGAGACAGCAATGGAAAGAACAGTCCGAATTGTAGTAGGTTTAACAACGGGACTGAATGTTTCAAAATAGTCGAAACCTTCTTGTTGATGAAAACCTTTTGCAACTAGACGAGCTTTGTAACATTCAATGGACCCATCTGCACGACGTTTGATCCGATAAACCCATTTACACCCAACAAGATTCGAATAAGGAGGATGAGGTTAAAGGCTCCACGTGCCATTACGAATTAAGGCATTAATTTCAGCAAACATGTCTTGGTGCCATAAGAGATTTTTGTTTGCAAGGATAAAGCAAGTTGGTTCAGTAGGAGAAACAGAGGATGAATCGGTTGTCAAGGTGGAAGATGGGTGGGTAAGCAAAGCATGTAGAGATTTGGACATGTGTCGGAGAACCATGGGATGTGTTCTGAGAGAAGGAATGCGTAGGTTAGGTGGGGGGTTGACTTTTAAATCAACAAAAAGATCAAGACCTCGATAATTATGAATGGTAGGAAAAGTAGCCAAAAGTGTAGAAGAAATGGGAGAATTAGTCAAAGTTGGAGTAATAGAAGTTGGGGCCAAATTAAAATTAGTGGAAGATGAAGGAGTCAAAGTTGAAGTTATAGGAGTTGGGGCCAAATTAAAATTAGTGGAATATAAGGGAGATGGATGTAAATTGGATGTTGAAGATAAAGTAGGAGGAGGAGAAGGGATAGGTGGGGGAGGCGCCGAAACAGGGGAGAAAGGGGATTCGGTTGGAGAAGATGAAAGTGGGGAATTAGAATTTGAAGATGGAGATAGGGGGTGTGGAAATCGCAGTGGGTGTGGTGGATGTGGTGAGTTGGTTTGGGGAGGTCGCGGTTGTCGCGGTGGGCGCCGATTTCGGCGGAGAGGTGCTGAAATGGTGATTGGTTGCTGAAATGGTGATTTCGGTGGGAGGTGAGTGGTTGCCGCAGGTGGGTGAGGATAAGAAGTGGGCTGCCGAGTTTCCTGGGGAGGAGAATTGGCTTGAATAGAATGAGGCAACGAGGAGAGAGATGGAAGCGAGATAAGCGGAGAAGAAGATTTTGACGATGACCGAAATTGTTGGGATAGATGGTGCGGCTGAGTTGAATTAAGTTGAGATGAGGAGGTCGTTGACTGAAATGTAGGAAGGTGAGTTGAGTGAGCCGGTGCAGAAGATGAGATTGGTGGCCGAAATTGTTGGATCGAATCTGTGGTTGATTGGTTCGGTGGAGGTGGATGAGATATGTGTTGAGATATGCTGGATCCGGGTTGTTGTAGATGGGAATTGAATAGAGCCGAATGTGAGGGATGGTGCATGCGGTTGAGGCTTGCCGAATTGAGTGGTCGAGATTGGGTGGTGATGGCCGAATTGGGTGGTTGAGTTGGTGGGGTGATTGCCGAATTGGGTGGAGGAGATAGTAACAGTGGATTCGGGGTTGGGGATAGGGAAGAAATGGGTTGTTGTGAAGAATGAATGTGGATAGAAAATGTAGCAAAGGGGGAAGACGTATTGGATGATGAGCTGTTGAAGTTATATCATTTTTATTTGAAAAAGGAAATTTATGTTCATCAAAACAAACGCTACGGCTATGTAAATGCGATTAGTGGCATAATCAAGACAACGATAGTCCGAGTGAAATGGACTATAATCAAGAAAAACACACGGTATGGATCGAAATAAAATTTTATAGGAGTAATAAGGATGGAGATAAGAATAACATAAGCACCCAAAATTTTTTAAGAAATTATGATTTGGAGAATGATTAAATAAGAGTTGTAACGGTGAGAGATTTTGAGAGACACGAGACGGAAGACGATTAATCAGATAGACAGCAGTCTCAAAAGCATAGTGCCAATATTTGTGAGGAACCGAACTGTGAGCGAGAAGGGCAAGTCCAGTTTCCACAATATGACGATGACAGCGTTCAATGAAGCCATTTTGTTCATGAGTGTGAGGGCACGGTAAACGATGAATAATTCTCAAATTTTGAAAATAGGGACGAAGTTTACGATATTCGTCACCCTAATCAGTTTAAACAGATTTTAATTTACAAGAAAATTGACGTTCAACCATGACATGAAATTTCTTAAAAAGATCAAACACATCAGATTTATTAAACATGAAAAAATACCAAATGTACTTTGCTGCAGCATCGAGAAAAATTACAAAGTATTTATGATCATTACTAGAAGAAATCGGGGAAGGACCCCAAGCATCACTGAAGACAAAATCTAATTGAGCTAAACTTTTATTCTCAGTACAAGGTAAAGAAAGTCTGGACGATTTGCTAAGTTGACAGGCGTGGCAAATGGTTCTGGAACATAGTTTTGAAGAAGAAATAGGTAGAGCATGAGACTTCACGACTTGGCGAAGAACACGATCATGAGAATGTCCAAGACGATGATGCTAGGAAGTGAGAGGGATGCATTCGGAAGACAGTGCCAAGGGAGATGATGGCGCAGAGTGAAGCTTGTAGATACCATTTTCATTCTTGCATTGAAGGAGGATTTTCTTGGAAACTTAATCCTTAACAAGAAAATGAGAATGGTGAAATTCAAAGAAAACATGATTACTTTTGCTAAATTGATGGACAGAAAGTAAGAATTTATTGAAAGAAGGCATATGAAGAACAGTAGGTAAATTAAAGGAGGAAGTGGGAGAGTGGAGAACAGAGGATCCGACGTGGGAAATGGAAATACCATGACCATTACCGACGCGTAGTTGAGAGTTCCCATGGTAGTCTTCAACAATGGAGAGACTGGCAATGTCAGGAGTCACATGATGAGTGGCGCCAGTGTCTGGAAACCAATCCATCAGAACAGAGTGACTAGTTGCATAGGTAGTGAGATGAGCACTGGGGTTAACAGTATGGTTAAACCGATGATAACAGTGAGCAGCAGTATGGTTGTTGAGGCCACATATTTGACAGCGAGACCGACTGTCAGAGGACAGGAGAGGAAGGATGCCAGCAGACGAAAAGCGAAGGCGACCGCGACCATAATGGTTGTGACAACCACGGCCTCGAGAACGAGAAGAACCAGAGGAGCCCCGATTGTGTCCAGAATGAGAATCACGATTACAGGTAAAGGTCTAAGTAAGGTAGGCTTGATGAGCATCAGAAGGGGATGAGATCTGAAGCGTGGAGAATGTATCTCGGTGGAGAAACTCATGACTAAGTAAGAGACTG
>JAOTRH010165760.1:0-12642 GCA_034768845.1 Heliamphora exappendiculata
ATATTGTCAAAAATAACTTAAACTATCATAATATGCAAAATAATAAAACATGTTATAAGCTACCAAAACTACCTAAATATGAATTTATTATAAAAGAAAGAAAAATCAAACTATCCTAAATATACTTCTAAATAAAAAAATTAAAACTTGCGTTTTATCAAAATTAATTAGGTTAATCTCAGTGTGATAAATTAATAAAGTAATAAGAAATGTAAAATAAGAATTGCATAAAAAATGCTATATTAAAAGAAAGTTTACTTAACAAATAAATTTAAAATAAGAATTTTGTAATAAAAAAAATTTAAAAATTTAAAAGAAAAAAAAATGATTTGACAATATGTGAATTGTAAAAAATGCTATTAAGAAGAAAATTTAATTATTTACATAAAAGATGAAAATAATAAGAATAAAAAAATATTAAAAGATACCTTCATGTTTTTTTGTACTTTTTGTTGTTAATAGAAGAAAAGAAAAATAGTAGGAGAGACAAATTAAGAAGATTTAGTTATTAACATTTTAAAAAAAATAAAAAAGAAGAAAATAAAAAAAAATAATAATTAAGTATTTTTAAGAGAGAAAATTATGAATTACTTTAAGATGAAAATTAGTTTAAAAGTTTTTTTGTGATTTTTGAGTTTGATGAAAATAGAGAAGAATGAGGATAAAAAAAATAAAGTAATAAAAGAAAAATGAAAATAAAATTTTATAAGTACTAATATTAGAAGAAAATAAATACTAAATAGAATTTTATGAAAAAATTAAAACTAATAATAATAAAAATTACATTAATGAAAGAAAAACTTTAAAAAAATAAATGTTAATACAAGAAAATAAAATAAAATACTTAGTACAAGAAAATAAAATGCTATTGAAATAAAATTTAGACTAAATGAGAAAATTAGATACTAGAATATTAAATAAATAAATAAATAAAATAAAATGTTAGGAAAAGAACATTACAATAGAGAAAAAAAATAAATAAAGTGCTAATAAGGAAAAAATTAATACTAATGAAGAAAATAAAAGACTAGAAAATAAAATATTAAGTTAAAAAAAAATAGAATATTAGTACTAAAGAAAAAAAATAAAATATTAAAGAAATTACATTAAATTAAGAAAATAAAAGGTTACATTGCAAAGGAAAGTAAGTGCTTGAAAAGTAAATTACATTATTTACTAAGTAAAGACAAACATAAAAATTAAGTTAGAAAAATAATTAGAATACTAGTAAAGTAAAACTAAACTAACTAAAAGAAAAATAAAATAAATACTAAAATATGAAATTAACATAAAAGAAAAAAAGTGAAAAGAAATGTAATATTAAAATTAAATGGGTGTAATATTGACGATTACAACTATTTTCATGTAGGTGCATTAATCATAATAATTAACAACATTGATTAGTTGTAATCGTTGAGAATGTTAGCACTAAATTGATGGATTAATGGAATGCAATAATGTACTAAAAATGAAATAAAAATAATAACTAAAATTTTTAAAAGAAATAATCTAACTACATTGAACAATAATTAATATTGCAAATGCTAAACAAATTTGACAATAATCGAAAAACTTTGAAATGGAAATTAATCCAATCGCTCCAATAGAGAGAAGTGAAATTTAAAAAGATCGAGGATCCAAGCGAGGTACCTGGATTACCGGGGAATCCAAACATTACACTAGAATGCCGAGAAATCCTTAAGTCGAGAAATGTGCTTCAATTGTCCAATCCTCGGGGAGTGATCCAAACAATGTAGGTATGAGAGATTAGGGACTCGGTATCTCGGTTAGGTTTCGGCGTCGGGGCTCGGGATCGCTCGGTATATCGGCAGAGTATCTCCCACTCAAAATTCGTTCTGAAAACGTACGCCGGGGTACGGTATTTATAGAATTCTTCAATCCTGTCATATTTTTTACTGTATTCGCTTATGCGATTCTTCAATGTAGGATGTATTACAATCTATCACTGACAAAACCTGGATAGTTTGTTTTAGAAGACAAGTTATGAAACTGGTTCAACCTACTCGCATATTTATAGTGTTACAGTAGGGACTTGAAATGCAATTATGAGTAAGACTTTCAGTGGAACACAGACACGTATCAGCGATTTTTATAATTAAGCAAACCTCATAGCGGTATCTGTAATTATGAAAAACTAGCAACAATTTTTGTAATTTCGATAAAACACTGAATTACAGTTTACACCACTAAAAAACTATAATTGCATTATGGCCCATAATCTCAAAATCATCTAGTATTGAGCTCCTGTTATTAAATGCTTACCGTTTCTCCCCACGTTAAGATTATTGATACCCGCCAATTAAATTTAATTACTGATAATTTAATTTAATCGGCATTTTTATATTTCTTAAACCATTCCGCTTAATTTATTTGATCGTCGAATAATCAAATTCACCTACAGGGTTTGACTCGGTTAAAACTCATAAACTTCCTTAAGGGGGTATCGTTAATCCCGATCTTTTCGGGACGTGAATTCCATCAATAATTAATATTTGTCATATAAATAATATCGTTATCTAACTCACCGAAAATATTGACCCATATAAGATCGCACCCTCTAATGAATCAAAACAACGAATATTAAATATATACAAATTAAGAATTATTTCAAGATTAACATGAAAAGAACTATTCATAATAACTATGGGGTGTGAATTAATTTATATAGTTAGTACAAAATTAATTACCCCAAATATCCCGTTTAATACACACAAAGTGTACTAGTACAGAGAGTCGAAACAATAGACGATACTATTATCTGTTTCCCGTAACCAAGACAGGCTTATTAAAATTCTGTACTACAATCGTACCGATGGTATGTCCATTTCAATCTAAACTGTGAACATATTACTTATATTATGCAAAAATTTAAAATCTGATCTTCTGTGTATAAGTCATACTCTGCATACCAAATTAAATACTATACAGAATATTGGACATTCATGCAAAACAAAGAAATGATATGCATACATTACTCATAAAGATTATCATAAAATAAAAAATTAATTTTATTAAAATAAAATTAAATATTAAAAATATAATTTTTAGTATACTAACCCTAACGCATACCCTAGGTAATTATATCAACTAACATATAGGAAGAAATCTCCTATCAACCTGACTACCTAAGATAAATAAAAGAACCTAACAACATCAGCCACAAAAACACCCAACCCTAGTTGTCAAACTTCCTAATAAAGCCAAAAAACAATACACATCCCGCATGAATAAGAAAGCGCTAGCATACAAACAAAGAATAGAACGAATAAGAGATCTAAGAGTAAAATGTCAGAGGTAGATGGGTCCCTAGCCAGTTAAGAGAAAGCAACAAACAGATCAGCTCTAGAAACTCTAACTCAAATCCTACCAAAAAAAATACCAACATCCCCTACATTCCCTGCGCACAAAGTCGCTAAACAAAAGCGATAGGAGGCCCCAACAAGTCAGCAAAGCTACAGACAGAACATTCCCGAAAAATCCAGTAAAGAGAAATCTTAGAACATCCCAAAAAAAACTCCAACATCATATCCAAACAAAACAGACCAACGGCTACAACCCTACTCAAATACCCATCAAAAAATTCACACTAAAAGTAGGCAAGTCCCAACACAAATATTCAATATTCCCAAAAAGCGTATTTAAAATGGGTCCCGCACTTCTCAGTAGATCTCATTTTCCAATTGTTGCTTCCCATATGGTGGCCCACGCGAAACCACACAAGAGCACCTAACCCACTAGCTCAGCAAATTTTTATCCCATGAGATGATGTTACAAGCCACTTGCACCTAATTGCATTAACATGAAAAACCACCATATGTGAGTAAACAAGCACTACCGTGCATGGGGCCACACCCCACTAAAAAATAATAGAGCGTGGCCAATTTAAAGACCACAGTTACATATAAAACACAAAAGAACAGCCCACGAAGGTAACACTTCGCATGGGCCCACCACCAATAAATTAACCATGAACAAGCCATTGCAACCCACATTCCACTAGCAATAAATTAAACTTGTTGACCGTGAAAATTATATAGAGCCCACCAAGTAGGTATGTAATTTGAATTCGGCTCAGTTCAGCTGTGGACCGGGCAAATTAAATCCGACTCAAGTCCAATAAGCTCCTGCCAAATATTTGGACTGGGCCTTTTTCTCATAGAGTCAGCCTAGATTTTAAGGGTAAATGGCTCGAGTTTGGGCTATGGACCTCGGACCTCAGGCCCAGGTCTTTGGGCAGGCCTCGGGCGGGCTTGACCGGGCTTGAGGTATTTTTTAAATTTATAATACAATAGTAATTTAAAATTTAGTTGAATTAAAAATTAAAAATTAAAAATTTATTATATTATATAAATTTGTAATTAATAATTTATTATTATAAATTAATAAATTTATAATTTATTTGTGTATTTGTGTATAAATTTTAAGTTATTAATAAGCTTATTATATTATTTTTTTTAAATTTTAAGTTTATAGTTTTCAAACAAGCAAATAAGTCATTATTCAAACATGATTTAAGTTTGTTTGAAATATCTATTTCGTGTTGATTTTTTATTTTTAGTGAATTTTTAAATTTTGTTATGGATTTTTTTATCTTTTAGATTCTTTGGATAAGAAGAATAGAAAAAAAATTTATAAGGTACCAAAATAGAAAAAATTAAAAAAATACAAAAATAACTTTACGGTCAAAATGTGATTTTATCTTTTGTGGATTTTTTATGCTTTTAGAAGAATTAAAAATGTAAGAAACGACACAAGAAATTAAAAAATAAACCCAAAAGGACAAATAAAAAACATTCTTTGAAAAACTATCATTACAAATCCTAAAATAGAAAATCAAAGAGAAAATTGTTAATTTGCAAAATATTGAATCATCTTTTCTTTCGCCGGGTGGGTTGGGCCCGAGCCCGAGGGCAGGCTTGTGGCGGGCCTAGGACCAGACTTTTTGGGCGGGCAGACCTCGGGCTGAGTCGGCCCAACTCATAGGCTTGGGAGTGTAACTTAGGCCCGGTCTATGAATAGTACATGCCAAGTTGGCTCGGGCCCGACGACAGATCAAGTTGAGCCTAAACAGTGACGGCCTTCAAGAGGGCCCACATCTATGCGACACAATATCCAAAATATGGGTTCACAATCCACTATAGAATTTAAAACCATTTCAACAAAACCATTGTGGTTCTTTTAGCCCACAGAATTTGGTCCCATCACAAACCCAACTAATAACCCGAACGTTCAGCCATACAAAGCTAAACAGCTTGGTACGCATGTGGTCTTGGCATAAACTTAGCGTCCAGCTGTACTCCACCTACTTAGAATGGTCACTTCGACCAAGGAAAGAGGCCCAAAAGGGACCCACCAATCCAGTTATACCCCACAATGAACATATTTAATCAAACCCCACAACCGAGGCTGCGGTATCTCGATACCAGTGGTATTGTATCAGATAAACACTCTGCCCAAAGCACTGCGCATTCCACTGCCTGGCGCTCAACGAGCGCGTGTATCACTTCGTCTTCAACCTTCAATACACTGTTCATAAACAACTGAGATAGAAAAAATCCAGATGGAACAAACCACACCTGAATTCCATCCCAAATCACATCCATAGCGACCAGGAAAAAATAACCAAAACCGAGACTACTCGACTAAGGGGTCCAATTCCTCACAGGCTACAGACCGCTCAAGACTGCCATTTACGAATCTTAGAGTGGTTTACAATGATGATTCGAATTGTTTATTTTATTAATCTTACATAATAGATTATTTATACAAAAATATTACTTCCATCGAATATTCACATATATATTTAAAAAAATAATAGTTTATTAGCAAAATAAACGATTTTAGTTTGAAATAAGTTGTTAAGTTTTACCGTCCATTTTGTGTAATAAATTGACATTTGTTTATGTCTATGTGAATATTCAATGAAAGTATTTTTTTTTTGTATAAATGATCTATTATATAAGACTAATAAAATAAATGATTCGATTTATCATTGTAGATCCATCTAAGACCCATAAATAGCAATTTTGAGCGGTCTTGAGAGGAATTAGACCCACTCGGGTAACGGGTTACACCTTTCCATGAATCTGTGTGAGTGAATGGATAAAGATTCATTTGTGCTTAAAAGCCCAGTAGCGTAACATTCATTTTGCCACTCAAGAGTAACCATCAGACCCAAACTCTCTGTGCCATCGCTAAAAAAAAACTCAGAAACACTAAAATGGGGAAACTACATGCTCAACATACTGATATTCATCCCATTGTGTCTTGAATTAACAAAATCAGCCCTCAAAACATCTCAGCCATTCAAAAAGATACAGAAAAACCTATACCTGGGATATGCTGAATGGAGACAAAACCAGAGAACCACTTGAAACAAACTGAATCGTCAAGAAAATGCATTGGACTAAACGTGATTTGCCTTGGGGAGAGATTTCTCTAGAGAGACAGAAACTCTCCCCCTCTTGCGGGTCCAAAAAGAGTCATATTATAAAATGACACTACTACCAATAAGCTATGCACTATAGGTTATCCTTTCCTACTTTTATATTTCTATAATTATTAATACTCTATAAATTATATAATATTAAAAAAATTAAAAATTAAATTATATAAAAAAAGACGAGAAATAAAAAAAAATATAACAAAAGATAGTTAATATTTTAAATGAATTATACATATATATATATATATGTATGTAAATATAATAAATCTAAGGAAAAGTTCGTTTCAATATTATACAATTTTCTAAGAAATTAATTTAATAATCAAATCATAATAAATATTTTTTCATAATTTAAAACCAAAACTAAATCGTCAAAAAAATTCATATAATTTAAAGTGAAATAGTTTATGTAGTGCTTTATTTTTGTCCCTCGAATTTATAACCAAAGGGAGGGCCACTTTAATTTTATCAAAGTTAGACCCATTTTGATTTAATTTTAATTTAATATTCTATTTTATTCATAACTAACACCACATGATTTCATTACTAAATCACACCACTTCATTATCAAGACATAAACGTTCCATAATTAGGGCATTATAGTTAAATAAAAAATGGAGTCCAACTCATCTCCAATGCTCTCCATTCCTCTTTTTGAAGTTGATGGGATCAATCCAAAAACACAAACTTAGCCTATAGCCTAGAGTCTAAGCCCTATACCCCAAATCAAGATAGCCAAAGCGTCCACCTTAGAATCCAAGATTAGGTCAACTCGACTGGCTAAGCTCGGTCGGGTGCACGTCAGAGGCCCTGATCGAGACAAAAGTGCGTTAATAATAGGACAGCCGAACTGCTGAACTCAGAGCACTGCCACTGTACATTCTTGCATCGAATGACAGTTGACATGACATGAAGCAATTGATCAACCCGTTGGTGTCGCAGAAAGCGTCTTGGACAGTTCCCATAAAAGAAAAAGAGGGATTTCGTAAGAAATAGGCCTAGGAAACCGCTTCATTCCCCCTAAAACACGAAAATCGTCCATTTTTTTCACTAAATCTCACATAGTTTCAATATAAAAATCGACCTAAAACATAAGGTATATAACAACTCTTTCTCTTACCAAAACACTTTCAAATTTGTTTCAGAAGTTTGATACTCTATATACAATCAACTCATTTTAGCACCAGAGGGGCCTTCCAGTCAAGTTCGTCGACCAGTCTCACCTTTTTTCTTTTTCTTTTTTTGTGCAAGAGCGATCCAACCGTCGAGCCCAAAGACTCAAACCTAGTTCTTTCATTTCCCTCAACAATTAACCATACCCTTGTGAACCACCCCCGCACATTTGGCGCCGTCTGTGGAAAATTTCTAGTTAAAGCCATAACTCGAAGGCTCGACGGGGAGTTCGCTTCGTGGAACGATGGCCAGCAACAAGATCTAACTTCTCGTAGATAGCTTCGCGAATCTGAACAATGCAACAGAAACCATAAGTTCAACGCACACCATTCTAGGAAAAGGGGAGCACGAACCTAAGTCCCTATTGGTGGTAGGCCTGCCACGACTGAGCGAGAATGAACCACAAGAAAGCCTCTCCCTCATTCCCACCTTGAGGTGCCCGATCTATAATCATAACCATTCGTACCAAGCAAAGCCCTAGCTCTATCTAGCCAAAAAATCCTAGCTTCACCTAGGTGCCGATCTCAATGGCCGATTTCAACAAAAATCGTAGCTTCACCTAGGTACCAAGCTCAACAGCCAGTTCCAGCAAAAGCTCTAGCTCCAGCTATGAAAAAATTCCTAGCTTCGGTTAGACAAAAAGCCCTAGCTCTAGCTAGGCAAAAAGTCTTAGCTCTACCTAGGCAAAAAAGCCCTAACTCCACCTAAGCAAGTAAGCCCTAACTTCGCCTAGGCAAAAAACCCTAGCTCTGCCTAGGTAAAAAAAATCCTAGCTTCACCTAGGTTCTAGGCTCAGTGACCGGTTTCAACAAAAATCCTAGCTTTATCTAGGTGTCAGGCTCAACAGCTGATTCCAGCAAAAGCTTTAGCTCTGTCTAGGCAAAAAGCCCTAACTCTCGCTAGGCAAAAAGCTCTAACTCTGACTAAGCAAAAAGTCTTAGCTATGCCTATGCAAATAAGTCCTAGCTCTGACTAGACAAAAAACCTTAGCTCTGCCTAAGTACTAAAATCCTAGCTTTACCTAGCTACCAAGCTCAGCGGTCGGTCTCCACAGAAGCCCTAGCCCAGCCTAGGTAAATGAATCAAACGAGCTTGGCAACTAGATGAGCTCATGGGCCCCAAACAAAAGGGAAACTCTACGAGAACATTCGAAAAGTAACAAGCACGGAACAATGCATAAACGGCCTTGAGCAGGTAATATTTTGCGAAAATATAAACTTTTCATTAACAATATGGTAGTCCCCTGCCAAAAGAGGTGTACAAGTTTACAGAAATGTTTGACGCTCCTGATGACTAAGGGAAAGCGGGAGAGGAAAGACGCGTGAGCTACAGCGTAAAAGGAACCTCTTGCCAGATAGAAGAATCTGCAAGGACTCCGTCTCTTAACAAGCCAGCCTTATACCCAAATAGAATCGGGTGATCTCTGGCACCCACAGCCTCATTGGGTGACCTTTCCCCAGCCTCACTCCAACTCGAAGGACGCACCGTGTCATCCTTTACACTGTCGTGGAGTCCGCACGAAGCAAGACCAACCTCAACGCCCCCATCTCCTTCTACAGCTCACCCAATTCTTCCCAAAGGCTTATGACAGACTCCCTGGCCATCCATGACTCGCCAGCGAGTGCTTTGACTTCGGTCAGGCTCCTCTTGCTCCCATCAGAAGCATAGACCCTTGCGCTTGGACCAGGCTCACGCCCCTGGGCTCGAGTAGCCCTCTGTCTGGACCCTTGAACCTCCGTAATTTGAGCTCAAGACGGCTCTCACCTTCATCTTTAGAGGGCTAAACCCTTCTTCTTTTTCGAGATGTCACCTTAGTCTAGTCGGTATCGGATAAATACTTCAGCAACACTGAAGCGACCCACATGCTAGAGGGAATCCAAAATGTCATATCAATCGTGTCCTGATTGGCCCCCTTACAGAGGTTATAGACGACAAAAAAACCTACAAAGAAGAGTATATGGCAGAGGAGGTCAGAAACATCACTGGACTAAAGCCAAGCAACCAAAAAAGAAGGGGAAGGAAAAATGAACGACCACTCACCTTGGTGCCCCACCTTGCGGGGAATAAGAAAACCATCGTCAGAACCACTGAATTTAGATAAGCACCAACTCGGTGGTCCCCATGTCAAGATCAAAGACCCCATGAACCAGCATTTGTTTGAAACCATCAAGCGAAAAAAGATAGCAGAGACCTAACGCGGCATTAGCCCCAAGATATTCAAAATCCCCTAGACCAGTAGATGGATAGGGAAGCGTACCCCTCATTGGGTCAACAAAGCGATGGGGAAAGCCATCCTCCCCCCTTATCGATGATTTCCCCTCTAGATGTTCCTGATTCAAATACCTTAGCATCACTAACGGAGGGACCTTGTACTTTCTTTAAAGTTTTTCTAAGCCTAAAAGAGCATTAGTAAGGTGGGAATACATTTTTATCGAGTATAGTCCGACGATAATGGGCGAATGAAGGAGGAGAAATAGGAGGTTAGAACTTGACAGCAAGATAAGCAACGAGAGACAAGCAACCTTTGCCTCACTTTTGGTCAAACCTTTATATTGAAGCGTGTTAGAAAGCCAAAACGATGGCTTCGAACAGCTCCCGTGTCGAATAAACGAAGGGATACTGACAAAATGCTTTGCGCTTCACGCGCATCGGATATTATTCGACCAACATCTTATGCGTGGTAGAAAATGCAGCGATTTAAATAACAACCAGTAACTAAAATAAAACTGAAAACAAGGATAGAGACCTAGCATCAGAACACCTCAGTAAGAGAGCCCCCAAGATCTCATTGGGTGACGGATGGTCAAAAGTAGAGATCGAGCATTAAAACACCTAAGCGAGAAAGCCCCTAAGATCTCACAAGACGGCGGATGGCCAAAGGTGGAGACCAAGCATTAGAAGACTTCGGTAGAAGAGCCACCGAGATCTCACCAGGCGACGAAAGTCTGAAGGTAAAAATCAAACTCTGAGCACCCCAGCGAAGGGATCGGAGGGGTCTTCAACAATCTCAACGGCCGATAGGACCAAGCCATACATCCAGTGACCTTGGTCAAATAACGGGTTGGACAAATCAGGCCAAAAACCCTATACGTCAGTCATAGGGAATGGGCCGACATGCCAGAATGCCGTAAGGTGGTGAATTCTTACCGAGAGCGAATTGGACAGCCAATTTGGCAGACCCCAGCGAAAAGCAAGACAATCGACCTAGCCGCAGACAAACGTATGCAAAAACTCATACAGTAAAAATGGCCAACAATCACAGAGCCTGGGGGCACCAGATCGAACCCCATAGGAGTTTTTGCCAACATGAGACCAAGCCATCCACCAACTAGAGGCATAAACTAGGGTTAAGTACCTCATTCAAAAAGATCAAAACCCCTAAACCTAAAGGATAATCGATATCAAAGTCTGATACAAAAACAGGAAGAAAATAGATCGACTAACTCTCATACCCTTGCATCTCGTAAAAAAGCAACATTTTAACATTTGCAATAAGCAACATGGGAAGACACATATCATAGAGACATTTAACATCCCAAACAAAATGGAAAGCAAATTTTCATTAATAAGATTGAAAACGTTACAAATACAACAAGACCAGCCTTATAGAATGACTCTAACCAGACTACAGTGTAAGGCAAAAGCACAAGGCAGAAGTACAAGATAGAAGCACGAGAAAAGTGCACGGTGTTCACATGAAACCCTTCAATAAGAAAAATGATTACGCTAAAAAGAAGGAAGGCAAAGGCAGTTAGCTCTATCTACTCATGGGGCCAAGTTACCCACACAGAACAAGGAAGTCGCCCCCTTGTGCAAGTGACAGATAAAAATCTACACCACTAAGATGCGCTGATCATGCCGAAATGTTTGGACGACATATGAGATCTGGTTCTTTTTGTTTTTGTAATAATAATCTATAATGTGTTGGTTATCGTTTTAATTGTTATAGAAAAGCAAGTTTCTATATGTTTTATGCATGTGTTGGCCTAGATATGCATGTGGGTTTTAATTCCGATCCTGGCGGGCGTTGCAGCAGAAAATTGGTGGGCTTTCTGGCTAGGACCGCTCGAGCGGTCTTTAGACTGCTCGAGCAGTCTGTCTCCGCGAGTTGTATATATGACAGCTCATTGCTTGGATATTTGAACCAAGCTGGTTGAACAAGCTTTCCTTTTTCTTCTCTCTTAAGAAAAATCAAATTCCCCACCTTCTGTCTAGTTTTTGGCTTTGTTCGGGCTTACTTTGGGCGAAGGGATAGCGAATCTTTAATGTTCTCGCTGTAGGGTTCGTATTCGTTTGAATGGAATCTTGTTTTGGCGACTTTAATTTTTCACCGATGTGTTAAGTTTTTTAGTTTTTAACTCTACGAGGTAGGATTCTCGACTATCTTGTTTTAAAAAGTTGCTACATGTGATTATATGTGTGTTTACCATTTAAAAATGTAATAAATATCGAACCTTGTGTTTAAATCGTGTTTGATTGAGTGAAAAGCATGTTGTCCATTTTTATGATTTATTACAAAGTTGATGGACGTATGTGTTTGTATTGTTTTCGAAAAGAGAAGATTTAAAAACTAAAAGGACTTGGGCAAATGTTTGCGAAAACTTAATCTCGGAGATTTGAAGCTAACCCTTGGGGTTGAGCCTTGTTTTAATGTTAGTGGGTCTCTATGGTTAGATGGATGACGTTGATGTGTGTTTTAGATGTTTGTACAGGGCTGTGTGTGTGCAAACTTTGGTAACTCATGCAGTAGTTGGGGCGGATATTGGTCTCTCGGTGAAAGCACATAAAGAAATGCATAATGAAGGGCGAATATTGGTCTTACAATGAAAGCCCGTGAATAAGCATGAGTTGCATGTGAACTGTTAGCCCAAGAGCTTCTTAATTTGATTTTGATGATTTTCATAATTCATTTTCTAAAAATAAATGTCTCTAAATGGATAATATTTCATATTTCCAAAATGAAAGTGTTAACACACTTCGAACAATTAAAGTTGACACCTTAG
>JAOTRH010165771.1:0-12642 GCA_034768845.1 Heliamphora exappendiculata
ACTCAAAGGCTATTCCTCTAGGATAAAATAATCTTAGGTTTTGTGTTCCTAAGAGGTATCTAAAGATGCGCTTAACAACGGTCACATGTGATTACTTAGGATTAGATTAAAATCAACACACATACAAATACTGAACATAATATATGGTCTACTAGTAGTTAAATATAAGAGGGATTTAATTATACCTCTATAACGCTTTTCATACACTGCTTTACCATCTTCATCTTTATCAAGCTTTGTGGTAGGACACAATGCAGTTTCCATAGGCTTTGCTTTCTTCATGTAAACCTCTTCAAAATGTCCATTGTGTATTTGGCTTGATTGATCTAGATTCCTTCTTGAGATTGTTTGATTTGAAGTCCTAGGAAGTAGTTGAGCTCTCCCATTATGCTCATATCGAATTCTCTCTGCATACAGTTAGCAAAGTCCTTGCAAATAGATTCGTTAGTTGCACCAAAAATTATATCATCTATATAAATTTATACAACTAGCATGCCACTTCCTTGAGACTTGATAAAAAAGAGTGGTGTCAATTTTTCCTCTAGAAAACTCATTTTCAATCAAGAATTTGCTAAGCCTTTCATACAAAGCTCTAAGTGCTTACTTTAAACCATAGAGAGTTTTGGTAAGTTTAAAAATATGGTTTAGAAAATCTGAATTTTCAAAGACAGGAGGTTGTTTTACATAATCTTCCTCTGAGATAAAACTATTTAAAAAGGTACTCTTGACATCCATTTGATAAAATTTGAAGTTTTTAAAGTATGCAAAAGTAAACAACATCTTAATGGTTTCAAGCCTAGCCACATGAGCAAAAGTCTCATCAAAATCGATGCATCTTCTTGATTGTAACATTGGGCTACCAATCGAGTTTTGTTCATGAGAACTACTCCATTTTCATCCATTTTATTTCTAAAAATCTATTATATGTAATGCATATAGATAAATTTATCTGTCATTTTATTTTATGCAAGACAGATAAATTTATCTGTGATATGATGAACAGCGTGTTTTTTCAAAACACGTATAAAATACACAGATAAATTTATTTGTATACTTATTTATGCAATACATGCTTATTTATGCAATACAGATAAATTTATTTGTGTGTTTTTTCAAAACACGTATAAAACACACAGATAAATTTATCTGTATACTTATTTATGTCAGACAGATAAATTTATCTATGTACTTTATATATATTTTAAAAATGCACAGATAAATTTATTTGTACTATGTTCAATTGGATCTCGCGTGTTAAAACTGGATTTCGCGTGTTAAAAATTTTGTTGGTGGGTGAAAAATAGAAACGTCACTACTTTAAGAATCTAAGACTAATTTTTCATAAAAAATTTGATAAAAATATAAAAAATTTTACTAAAGATAAAAATAAGCAATATTAAATTTAGCTTATTAGGTAATTTTGATTTATTTTTATATTTTCTAATCTTTTTTATATTTTGATTAATTATTTTATTTTTTTGGTTTGTCTCGATAAAAAGAATTGAAAAGTATAATATTTTTTTAAAAAAATAATATTTTTTATAAAAAAATAAAAAAAATAAAATAAAATAAATAAACAAGTAATTATTCCAAATATGACCTTAAAGTTAGATGGTGCACATGTTTTCTTGATTTCTTTTGACTTGATAGATAGATCTGCCTGCATTGCCTTTTCCCTCGCGAGTTTTCTTTTATTTTGGCTATGTTCAGCACCACTCTTCAAAATCATCATCACAAGTTGGGACGGATGGGCACAAAAAGAACAAATTATTTATCTCTTTGCCGTTTGGAATTGTCTCCAAATCTTCAAACCCAGAATAACAATCATCACATTGCTTTGGAAATTGGAAATGTCAAGTGCTCTTCTTAAGAAGTGGTAGGTAATAAGTCTCCACAGACCTCTACCACCCTTCAGTTCACCCCAGATCTCAGAATACTTTTATTCATCTGAATTCAGTTTGAATTGCTGGACGTGAGTGGTTCTTTGTAGTATCATTTTCGTTTGGGGATTGTACAACGTTTCTGGATTAAGAAACGCATGAATGTTGTTTAGATTAGGGAACTGGTTATGTGGTTTAACTTCGGGCTTTTAGTTTTTAATTTCTGGTGACTGTTTCTGACATGAGGACAACACATTGTGCGTATAGTGAGAATGGTTACGAGGCTTAGGGTTCGATCCTTCCACGGATTGAGGTTTGAACCTTCTTAGGTGCTTTCATATTGGGGTTAGTCGTTTTGCCTCAATTTTAATTGTCCCATGTTAGTGGGGGTGTGAAATTGGTCCTAAAAAAATTAGTCGCATAAGCTGCCCTGAAAATGCTAAGGTATCCCGCTCAAAAAATTAGGATGGTTGCGACCATACCCAATCTATCTCTTCAATACCCTGTTAGCCGAGACTAAACTGGCCTTCGGATCTTCTACGTGTACTAACTGACCACAACAAATAATCTTGGCTATTCATATACATGTGGGACCCACAATATATTTAGGCCTCACATATCTATAGATGGTTGAGATTATTTTATGAAGTTGGTTATGTGGTTGGATTCTGCGGACCTAGACTTCTTCACTGGTCTTACTTAAGTGAAGTTTAGATTCCCAAGAATGGAATTTCGGTTTGATATTGGTTTTGCTTTCCCTAAACAATACTGTAGGAATTTATGTGATTTCTTTCTTAGGTAGGAGTCAAATGGTTTGTTTATGTTAATTTCTGGTGTATTGTGTCATTCATTTTGGCGTGAGTTGACAGTCAGTATCAGTTTATGGCAGATTGGTATTCATTGGGGGTCAATTAATAAGCTCTTCATCAAATTCCATGACCCAATGGCAAGCCATTACCAATTTTGAATCACCTCATAAGATTCATTACTAGTATTATCTGCCTGTCTATGGTTATAGATTTGTTTTTAAGGTGTATGAATTTAAAGAACACGTGCAATATTTGCTTGCTTTGCATCTCCATATATCATTTGAACAACACTCATAACCAAGAGCCAGGACCGAGGTTTTAGTAACTTTCAAATGTTAATGATGTTGCAGATAGGCCTCAGTTTGAGAGCAGACAATTGTTGGGTATAATACAAGTGCTGATGCTGGATTCAGGATTTCGCATTTTGCAGGGTTCCTATGGAGTTTTGCTTCTTTGTGTATGTTTTCTGAAATGAATTGGATTCTGATTTCTGAATATTGTATATCAGAGCAGTTCTAGAACACTTGAGAATATATATTTTTTTCTCTTTATATTGTATATCAGAGCAGTTCTAGAACACTTGAGAATATATATTTTTTTGTCTCTTTACTTGCCTCAAAATGCAGAATTGTAGGTTTCTGTCAGTGGTGATTTCTGTCCACATAAATAATCTATAGGTTTTTACCTAATTATTATTGACAATGGAGTTATATTATTATTAGCTTTCCAATAGAAAAGGGGCTGGTAGGCTGCTAAAGTGCCAATAACATTCTGGTATATATGTTGTAGGTTCCAACTATGCCCTGGCCATCCAATAAGGGCCATAGCAATTGAATCAACAGTCTTCCAAGTTCCAATTAGTACGAGTCGAATCCCTTTGGGTTGAATCTCTCGAGAAAGACTTCAAAGGCATGTTCCCAGGCTAGATAATTGAGACTATTCCTTGACATCCAGGTGTTTTGCCTCAGCTCCAACAAGAATGAAACCAAGAATCAAGAATGAAACCAAATCCTAACAAATACCAAGCGGTGATAGAAATGTACCCAAGTTTTACCAAACCAAGATTGAATCAAAGCAAAATAGGGTCACCCGTGAGAAGCTAAGCCTTGGGAAGTCCAGAACCAAGCTGCCGATCACCTTAGAAGTCTACCCGATCAAAAATCTTGACAAATTTCAATTTGAAACTACTTAAATCATCAAATCAACCAAAAATCTCACTTCCAATAGTGATTTTGATACCCATAGAGTGTATTCTAATTATAAACAACATTGGGTAGTGCCCCACGATTTTCTGATAAATAAACTAGGGTTCCAACTTTGGAAGATATTTGAAAATTCAGAAAACACAGTATATGGCTTTGAAAAATTCTGCAAAAGCCACCATAATTATCTAGGGAGTGAGACGAATCAAATCATGTGATCGCCAACAATCGTCGTCCATACGGTTGCTAGTGTCACACTGGTGTTATCGTATGGGTGATGACGTTAGCACAACACAATCTCTTCACAACTAGTTTATGAGTTTTCAACATGCTCTCGGGTTGGATCAAATAGCTTTGATAATATGTTAACTATCAACTCATCTAAAGGCGTAATTTCTTAAAAGAAAGAGGTACCTTTAATAGTAATATTCTCAACAAATGAGAAGTAATTTCACACAAATGATTAGGATGATGTTGTATGTAAAAAAATTCCCAAGTGCAATTGGCTAAATGGGTAGAGATTAGTCTGATCAGCTGTAGTAGCTTTTTGGAAATATGTGTTACACAATTCATCAAAAAATCATGTGAGGAAATTTCCTCCGCTACATTTCTTTTGGGATTTTGATTTCATAAGATGAAACAAATACCGGACTTCAATTTAGGGGTAAAATATGGGCCTTGGTTTATAAAACTCAGGGAAAAGGATCAACGCTCTTTTGGGCCCAGTAATGGAGTTTCAGTCCCTACTTGTTTAAGTCAACACTTCATGTTCAACAATCACAGAGTCCTAAAGCTGCCTGGGTCCCTTTGAAACCGTGGTTATTTTCTCAGATGCCATGTTATAGTCTTCCAGTGATAACCCTGGTTGAATGATCACACATATGTTTATCCTCTACCTTGTATCCAAAATCTCAGTAACATTTTGGTTTTAAATTGCCAGAGATATGTTTTTTGATCAGTTAAATTGCTGGAAAAAATAAACCCGATGTAAATTGTCCAGAATTTTTGTTCAATGATCACTTGTGGGTAGTGAGGCTATACTTTACCCATGCATAACTTTCTAATTAAAAAAAAAAGACTTATTGAAAGGAAAGGAATGTACACTTTGTGAAGTCAGAGCAAAGTCCATACGATCCGGAGTTATTAAATTTGGTTCTTGTATAAGACTGGGATTTCTTGGAAATGGGTGCTTTTGGGAGAGCTATCGCTGAGGTCTGAGGATGCTTTCCAGGAGGTCCCATCAATCTCCGTAGGTGGTTTGAGCAAGCCCAGCAACAAACCCAGTAAAGGGGAAGGGTTTCCCTATAGAGTAAGGGCAACTCCAAATCATGGGGGTACCTCCCCTTGAGATAATCATTGAATAGCATGAAAGATGTAACCCTTTGCTTGGTTTCTGTCTTTGTATCTGGCGAAATGACTTCTCAACTCCAGGTTCTCATCTTGTTTAAGTTGTCCATTGATTGCTTTCACTACTCTTGAAGTTTGGTCTGAAGAGGCTCTGTAATTTCTTTGTCATCAATTATCAAATCTAGGGTCATTATATCCATTTATTTGTGACATGTTGCTTGCCGTTAAGTAGAAAAGTATCGGTTCAATTGACAAAATGTCACTCATGTTGCTTGGTTAGTTGTTCCTCCGTGTGTGCGCGCGCGCGCGTGCGCGTGTGTTTCTCTCTCTCTCTCCCTCCCTCCCTCCTATGCCGGGGAAATTTTGTTGCAGGAAATAACCATGGCAAATCTGCATCACATATTGTCTTAAAAACAGATTATTGACACTAATAACCTGGCATGACAAGGCAGATCATGCTTCTTAGATGATCTCTACCTTAGACTAGGAAATTATTTTTTAAACTCTCTGTAAATTGTCACATCCACCCTGAAGTATTTAATGTAGCTCATAAGTCAAGGTGATATGATTGAGCATTTTTGAAAACGTAAGCACATTCTTTGGTACAAAACCTAAATCTATCCATGTATACAATATTGTACTTAAGATGAACACCTTTACTTGCAAACATAAATGAAAACTACAAGTTGATCAAGCTGCTGTATATATGATTTCATAGCTAAGCAAGGGTAAGTTGAAGGGTTTCACTGAATTCCAACCTTCTAGTTTCACTGTAGGATGTTCTATGTTTATTAGGCCAATATGTTAACCAAATCCAACCTTTTATCTCCCATGCCAATGTCTTCCCGATGGTGCCTTTGTTCACCTTCCAGCATACATTTTCTCTGTACTCATCATGGGCGAAAATTACCCCTCCTTGCCTGGTGAAAGGCCGGTAAACACTGGAGTATCGGTCTTTGAACCAAGCCTTGGGTTGAAGCAATGCAATCTTTGAAGGCTGTGATGAGAAGACCTCCCTTCCATTCACACTATCATGAAGGAACCAATTCAAATTTGCGCTGTCTCCGTAAACAGATTGCTCGAACTTCCAAGGCTTTAAGCTCATTGTCATGGTCTCTCCAGCTGAAACCGTAAGTCCCAAGGAGTTAGGTGGATTGAATGAACCTTCAATCATCTTCTCTAAGCCAATCTCTCTTGTGGGATTCTCTGAAGATTTGCTTACTGATACACTTAAAACATTGGTTTGAAGAGAGGGAATAAGCTGCAAAGATATTCGTGAAGGGAAGTGTTTTTCGGCTGTTCCAGCTCCTCGCTCATTCATGAGAGTCTCAGTTACAAGTCGGATAACATCACACCTGCTAGAAAAGGTGATAAAAAATTAAAAATACACCCTGTATAGGAAACTCATGTAGGAAAATTATTTTTGGTCTAGTTTTCTAGGAAACTTATTTGGTGTAGTGTTCTCTAATTGGTATCTTTTGGAAGTGAAATTCATGTTCGAAGTTTGATGACTCCCTTTTTTTATTTATTTGTGCAAAGAAATAACTGTACCTTATGTTGTCTACGTTCACCATCACATCGACCCAGCTCTCTTGAACAATCACTTTGTAGTTTAATTGGATCACACCCTCAAGTTGATGATAGTTTAAAGAGAACCACAATCGCTCATCATTTGAAGGATTGGCTGGTTTCTCAATATCCATTGCTATTAAAGGACAATATAATAGAACTTTCCATAGCCCTGCTGTTGAAATTGCATAAGAGAACAGAGGTGATGGTGTTTTGAGGGTGTGGTTGGTAGCTTTAACCTCCACAATCCAATTAGTGATCGCAAGGTTTATGGATCGCATCCATTGCTCTTCTAAATTGGATCCTATGAGTCGCAAAAGCACCTTTGTTGTTTCTCTTGAGCGACGGCACGCTAGTTGATTCTTAAGAGTATTAAGACATTCCAAGCGGAGATCTGCAGGAGCTTCATAGATGCAAATTAGGAAAGTGAGAGTCAGAAATGAGATGTTGAAGATGTCTTTGAAGTTGTTCAATGAATCTATTTTGGGGATTTTGAGCAATGAGGTGTTTCTATTTGGGCAGTACTTGAGCACATCTTCAATGAAATTGTTGAAAAGATTGAAAATGGTTTCTTCCCCTATTAATTTTGCGCATTTGGTGTTGAGTTTGAATGGTTTTGAGGTCCAAAGAGATATGGGGAGGTTAAAATCTGCAAGAATGGAGAAGGAGAGAAATGAGGATTGAGGATTTTTGGCTACGGAGAGTTTGAGGGATGGTTGGGATGAACTTAAACAACATATACATATGGACATGGAATTATTTCTCCATTGAGTAATTGGTGGAAGGTTCTGAATCCACTCCCATACATCAGGGAAGGAAGAAGAAGCCATGAGAGCTGTCTTAGTTGAGCTTTTTCTGCCTCTCTCTGTGAATGAACATCTAGTTGATGATCATATATAAAGACTCTTTTATGGATAGATATGAAGCTAAGTTTCTGACTAGGGGAAAGCGTAATAGAAAAAGTATGTTATTCTATTAGATGCTAAAGGAAGATGAATAACTGGGTAAGAAAATGCATGCAGATGGGCAACATCTCATCAGAGATGAGCTAAATGATTGGACCCTTCTAAGTAGTTCCGTGCGTATCTAAACTGGTGACGATTCTGTATCTGTGTGTGTTACTTCTCTGTTAAGGAAATGAATGTTTTCACCTGTGCCCATTTCTGAAAACTATTTAGAAATTTAACCATACACACACACACAAACAATGATTGCCCATTTTCTAATTGTGAGAAAAAAGTACAAAAAATGACACAAAAACTGTAGTGTAGAGATGGCATATAATAGGCCTTGGATACTGACTTACTACATGCATGTTAAGATGTAAGACATGAAAAGAACATGATGTGTAACATTTAAAGGGTGAAAATAAAAGCACAAAAGACCATGAAATGATCAAGACCTCACACGGTGAATTGTTTTTGCTTAAAGTTGTATCTCACTAGCAGTGTTGGCTTGAGTTTTTAATTTCTTGTTAAGCAATTGTGATGTGTGAACTATGGGTAGTAGGTTGCAGATTTGGGTTATGATGTGGAATACCATTAATTTATGCAAGATCAGATTCACATGTACCTAAAATAGTGCATATGAGTTTCTGTTTCTTAGAAGAAAAAATACGTGCTATAAAATGCTTATATTTGCTATAAAATGCTTACTTCTGATGTGGAATGGTCATCAACTTAAAATTGCAAATGCCAGAAATACTTGCTCACTTCTTAAAGTTCATTTTGTGCGATGCAATCATTTTGAGTTGAATAACACCTAAGTTTTTTCAGTCGAAGATATTTCTTAATTGATACCGCTAATCTATGTTGAATTTAATTATGTATAATCTTCAAAGTTTGTATTCCTGAAGCCAAATATGTGGATAAAATGGGTATACTTTATATTTTGGTGCACAACTTTTATGAGGAGATGAATAAGATTTGCCTTTTAGGCTCTTTTTGTTTTGACATAAAATATTTTACAATTAGTTTATTCTTTTTATTTTTTGGTGTTTAGTAAATAATTGAAAAATAATTTTCAGACCAATAAAAATACTAAAATTTTCTAATTAAGTTACTGTTTTATTTTAATACACCGGATTACCACCACAATCCCACTACTACCACCAACAATGTTGCTGCTACCACCCCCATCACCACCATTGTTGCCACCACCGACGCCACCTCCTCCTCATCCACCACCACTATCACCCCCAACCACTGCCACCACCACAACTACCACCACTGTCATCTCTACCACCGCCAACGCCACCTTTGCTGCCGCCTCTGCTTCCACCACCACCACCACCACCACCACCTCTGACGCCACCCCTGCCCCCACTGTCCTGTTTGGAAAGTGAACTTGTAACTATTTTCATGAAACAATTGTGTTGCTTATGAACTGAATTGAAATTGACCATATGCTTACATGTGTTTTGTATAGCAAATAGACTAAATATTTCCAAGATTTATTAGTTATTCCTTCATGGATGGATTGCAGGTTCGGATGGGCAGCGTGTTTGGATTCCCGGATCCCTGTGCAACCTCACCATCACTGCCAGATGAAAGGTGGGCATCTTTTCTAGGTTTTTTAGGCACCTTTACTTCAATGTGTTGCATATTATACCAAGCTTGCAGCACAAGCATGGGGTTTTCTGGGTCATCTTTTATCTCACATGATTAATATTCTTTTGTTCTTATTGAAGTATCTTTCGCATGCAATGCACCATTTCAAGGCTAACTTTTCTTCACTATCTGCAGTTAGTTACATTGTCATTCTGCTGAATTTGTGTAATGTTTGGCATCTCATCTTTTTGTTGTAGTCCAATCCCAATGTCTAGCAAAAAGAGGATTGCCTGAAATACACAGCCAAACTAAACTTTTGGTGATCCACGTTTCCATCAGTTATTCACTGCTGCTGATATTTTTCCATAGCAATTGTTGGGTTATCATGTCGAGTCATATAGATGATTCATCATTTTCGTTACTATTTTCCCCATTGAAGCGTAACTGGGGAAGGAAAGTAAAAACCGTCCTTCCCCATCACAATTCCTAACACAATCGACTTGTGGAGGTTAATTGTGTGGGAGGTTAATTGTTTCTAACCTAAAAATACGAGATTATCGAATGGTCGATTATTTGAATGAAACATAAGATGAGAAGATTTGATTCTCCAATCACCCAAAACTCAGAAGAAGGCTTGCAAGGCATCAATCAGTGTATGTGGCCATTTATTTATTTTCTCCTGCAAATATCAAGAAGCGTTCCCTTTAAACCTCTCTATCTCTATCTATTGTGTTAACCTTTTAACTTTAGTTAGGCCGAAATGCTCTAGTAGTGAATGCCTTTGAAGGCTAACTAACCATGCATCTGATTCTAAAACGTGCGCATGTGCTTGGAGCATAATCTTTAGATTACCTTTGAGAAATATGGGACTAGGAAAGGATTTCGAATCAACCAATTTTCTATATGCCTTTTCTTTTTTTGCTTGTGGTTTTTTCATTCTTATATTTTTGTTTTTCGGGACAACACAGCACAGTCTCATCTTATCGGGTGAAACTTAATTTTTGAAAAGACGTGTCACTCTTTTTAATTCATGTAATACGTTACAGGAAATTACTTGCATTATTAAGCAAAAGGATAATTACTAAGAATTATATATAACGTGTTATTGTATCGGCGTATCGTGTGGTAATTCTCTTGTTTATTTGTAGTTGGGTAAGCGTTGTGTAACCCTCAAGTTGAGCTTGTAAGGCAAAATTGATAGTTAGATTGAACAATTCAACTGCCTAAACTGTTTCTCTTTTTTCATCAAAAAAAAAAAACTCCTATTTTTGTTGCAAAGGAATTAAAACACATAAAACTAGGAACTGTTTTGTGAATTGTTATGTAAGTAATTTTTGATCAAATAAGAAATGGGGTTGTGATGGGAGGGGTGGCAATGGTGAAATCATAGCGTGCAGGTCGATTTTTGTGCATTAGCATATACAAATTTAATCAGAATTAAAGAAGAGATTTGTTTTCTTAAAACTTTTAAAATTTTTAACTTACATCTCAAGAGACTAAAAACTTTAAGTGAAGTAAATTTTAGTTATAAAAGGAAATTTAATTAACTTTTACTTAATACATTCAATCTTAAGTGCTAAATTAAATTATCAAACACCCTTGACTTTTCTTCCTCCTCTCTTAACTCTAAAAGTTAAAAGCTAATTTAGTAGTAAAAGGAAGTAGATTTTCTTGGGCAAAATTATGATTTTTTCCGCATGATGAGGAATATGTGTGGGTAAAAAAGATCACTCAATTCGTTAGTTTCGTTAGTTTTGATGATTAGTAAGTTAGCAGTATGTTAAAAAAATAATCACTTGTCAAAGATAAATCGGTTGATTTTTTTTTTGCCCGCTCTAACTTGCGCACCCACTAAAGAGGAATGCCATTTTTTTTTTTTAAAGTGATGCTAGAGATACCAAATAAATTTATCGAAAATTTGACGAACGGCGGCTTATCAACCAGGAAGGAGGAGGAAGGAGGAAGAGCGATGCTATGACCATTTTGGGCCTTTTTTTATAAATTTTGGGGCATTGTTTGGGATTTTGTTTTTTATTATTTGTTTTTGTCCTCCTTTTCTATTTTTTTTTCAATGGGTTTAAATTTTTTAATTTTTTATTTCTTCTTAATAAAACGAATTTAAAAATATAATTATTTTAATTAAAATTAAAAAAGTTCATTAAAGACAACATATTATAAAAATTTTAAAGTGGTTTTTTTAATAATTTTTTTATTTTCTTATTAATTTTTCATTCATAAGTTATCGTTTTATTTAAAATTAAGAATGATAAAATTAAAAAATTATATGTATAAAAAGTTTCTCATATTAGATTTTGAAATAATTTTTATTTTTTTTAAATAATAAAAAAATATTGATGTAAATAATTTTTTTTAATACAAGAGTGCTCATATGAGAAATTTTTCATGTTTTGCATCAAGGTATGAGAAATTTCTCATACTATATATATTAAAAAATTAATATATTATTGTGTTTAGAAATATAAATGCCAAAAATATGAAATTTTTTTTCCATACATGACTATATTGAAATTTTTTTATTTTGAAATTTTTTTTATTCATAAGTGTTTATTTACTCGAAATTAATAACAAAACTGAAAAAAAAGATATGTATGAGAAGTTTTTCATATTAGATTTTAAAATTATTTTTTCATATATCACTATTGAACATTATTTGAATATAAATATATATATATATGTGTGTGTGTGTGTTTTATGAGAAATTTCTTATACTTATATTTTGAAATGTATTAAATTTTTTTTATATATTACTATATGAGAATATTCTCATATACATACCTGCTATGAAAAATTTTCAATACTCAGATTTTAAAATATATTAAAATTTTTTTATATATCACTATATGAGAATATTTTCACATACGTACCTGCTATGAAAAATTTTCATCACTCAGATTTTAAAATATATTAAAAAAATTTCATATATTTTTATATGAGAATATTCTCTTATACATGTTATGAAATATTTTTCATACTTACATTTCATAATGTATCAAAAGCTTATCATATATCACTATATGAAAAAATTTTCGTACTCAGATTTCAAAATTTGTTAGAAGTTTCTCATATGTCACTATATGAAAATATTCTCATATATATACATGCTATAAGAAATTTCTAACAATTTGTATAATTGTAAAACAAGTTTTTTATATATAAAAAAAAATAGTTATATATTATGTTGAGTGACATGAGAAGTTTTTTATACATAAAAAAAAGTTATACTATGAAATTTTTTATTATTAAATTGTTAATTTTATTCAAAACT